>SKCR01005036.1:0-112848 GCA_019454045.1 Zanthoxylum bungeanum | reverse complement strand
CTTTCCTTCATCAAATATTCACTCAAACGATTGTACCACATGCGTTTAAAATATTTTAATCTATATAAATATCGTTGTAACTTGATTGAACATAACTTACAATCATTTGATTTATATGTGTTAGTTCCAGTTTTATTGGCATGTGTCCGTGACAAAACAAGTTCAATTGAGTTGTAATCTGTCGTGAAGATCTTTGTGCAATTGGACTGGTTTTTGGCTATTGTGCATCAGACAAGCGTTCGTGGTGTGTTCGTTTCACGGTTCGAACGTGTGGCGTTAGTGTCACGTTCTTTCTGGGGTTTGAACGGAAGTATTCCAAAGAGCAAACGTTCGAGTCGCGTTCTTGTTGGGTTCAAACGGGATCATTCCAGAGAGCATCTGTTCGTTGTGTGTTCGATTGACGTTCGAAGTTCGTGTAGCGTTCTAGTAAGCGTTCGAACGCGACTGCGATCTGAACGTATTTTTGGCCTGCAAAACCCTAGTTTTAAACCCTACCTATAAATATAACCCTTAGCCGCTATTCTTGTCAGTTGAAACATATTTCCCTTGAGCCAAAACCTCTAAAAGCTTTCAACTCTCTTTGATTCCACCATTGAAGACTTCTTATCTCCTTGTCTTCTTCCTTGATGGTGTGTGAATGTTTCTTTGTTAACCTTCAACACAACTTAACCCAAATTCTCTAATCCTTTAGAGTTCTTTAGGAGGAAGTTTGATAGTCGGAGTTCCGGCGTCATTGGTGATATTCTACTCAGAGACTTCAGAGGTTCTGAAGATAACCGTGGGTCGTGGGCTTAAGGAGTTGCCTTGAGTTCTTGCAGTATTGAGGTACTTGAGTCGGTGGAGTTGCCACCATAGGTCTTGACCATCGATGTAAGTTTTTCTCTATATAGTGGATTCGGGTGGTAGCCTATACCCGGAGTGGTTTTTACTCACAAGAGTTTCCACTTCGTCACCAAAATCATTGTGTTGAATTTTGTTTGGTTTGATTTATTTTGCTGTTATTTTAATATTTTACAGTATAATTTTATTTGATTGTTATTGTGGTTGTCTGTTAATTTATCCATAGTAGCAGTAACAGGACATGTCCTGCTTATTGTTTGTAATTCCGTATAGGGTCAGAACTTAGGATAACCCCGAATTTTCAATTGATATCAGAGCCTGAACTCGATCCTTGACCCATTAGCTATGGAAAAAAGCCAACCTTCAAATTGTCCTACATTCCTTGATGATGATACCATCACAGATAGTGACTTGGCATTGTTTGCAAATAAGTTTAAGAAATTCCTTAAACTTAAGAAAAGTGGTCATAGTAGTAATAGGAATATGAAGGATATGCCTAGGGAGAGTAGGCATAGCAGGAGTGAGTCTATAGAGGACATGGGTAGTAGACCCCTTGGTGTTCAGTGCCATGAATGTGAAAGATATGGGCACGTTAGATCCGAGTGTCCCACATATCTTAGGGCTAAAGGCAAGAAAGTCATGGCAGCATCCCTTAGTAATTATGAAGGTAATGATTCTCTTAAAGGCAATTATATGGCCTTTCCTGCTAGTGTGACTGGCGAGAGGAACGAGTATGTTAGAGATTCTGGTGTAGAATCCTCTCACAGTGAGTCAGTTGATGAGGATAGTTTTCAGGTAGCTTATGCTAAACTTTTTAAAGAGAATTTAGCTATTAAGAAGACTAATATAGAGGTCAATAAGAGGCTGAAAGCTGTAGAGCTTGAAAAGAATGAAACTCAAGCTAAATTTGAGATAAGTCTTTTGATGGTTGATGACCTAGAGGAGAGGAATAGAGGCCTAGTTGATAGGGTCCAAATATTGGAGACCGAACTTGAAGATGCTAGAACCCAATTTCCGTATTTTCTAATAGAAATAAAAAGGTGGACCGTATGTTAGGTATTATTTCTGAGCCTAACCTTAATAAGGCTTCTTCTTCCAAGGCTGTGCTTGTAGCAGCTAAACGTGACTTATGTAAGAAACCTGTTGAATGTAGTCATGTTTCTCCTCTTGTTGTTCCTCGTCCTGTTTCCCAACCTCAATCTAGAGGTGTTGTGGGTAAACCTCGCTCTCATCCGAGTTTTATGCATGTGTGCCATCATGTGGCAAGGCGGGACACATTAGGCCTAAGTGCTTCATGCTTCACAAGCAAAAGAAGAGGCCTAAGAAGGTGTCACCTAGATTTGACTCTTCAAATCTAGCTTCTCAAGTTTTTACACTAACTAAACAGACAAAATTTCTTAGTGAGAAATGATAAGTGCACGAAAGTGTACTTAGAACACTGCTAACTTAGCTTCATTATCATATATTTTAATCTTAATTAGAGTCTTTTATGCTTTGTTAATAGGAAGTGATGGATCAAAGAGAATGGAGCAATTGAACATGTTTCAGAGCCTAACAGACATATCGGACGCACGCAAAAAGCATCAGGCGCGCACTGAAATTAAAAAGGCTATAACTTTTGATTAGAAAGAGTTACGAGACCCATAATATATCGATTTGCATCTACTCGAGGAGATCTAGTCAATTGAAGCATCCTTCAAAGCTGCTGGCGCGTCTACAGTCTCGGCGCACGTCGCGACGTGAAACTGCGATTTCAGGATTTTGTGCTGTGTGTTTTTAATGCAATTTAGGGTTTCATGACTTTTCTATATAAATCCAACTTCGTCCCAAACCCTAGGGGGGGAGAAAATAAGAGAGAAACAGAGGAGAAACACACAAAAAGAGCCAAAAACATAATTCATAGAGAGGAAGAACGAAGAACTTCAAGGAAATCATGACGTCTCTCCAATCTATTCAGGCTGCATCTCTTTATTCCATGGAGAACTAATCTCCTAGGCAAAGCTAAGGATGAATTCTGTATTTAAACTTCTTATATTCATGTTGTTGATTCTTGAACGAACCTTTTAATTGTTTAATAAATTAATGTTTATTATTTTCTATCATCTTTTGATTTATTAATCCAGAAATTATATTTTGTCAAATCCCATATCGATCCAGTCATGCTTCTTCTAGTGTGTGGTTTGCGAATTTAATTGTGACTGGTAAAGTTGTTTTGCGTGTTAGTCTTCTGCTGCAGTATTGCCTGAGGGTATATGTCGACGTTAGATAGCTCGTAACGATGACTTTTGTTTGCTGTTAACATAGAGAAAATAATCATGATTACCCTAGAATTTAATATGAGTAGAATTGATATCTTCCAATTGTTGGTTTGGGATGTGAAACCTTCAATTGTGTAATGGAAAGAATCAATAACTGAATACAAAAGGTTGATACAAGAGGAATCCTGATGCTTTGCTGTTTATCTCTGTAGATATTTCCTGCATACTTTTCATACTTTTTATTTTTTTTTTCTTTTATCTTATATTATCAATTTCATTCATTTTCTTTATTTAAGTTATTGCTAAAGTTTTTGTTTGAGTAAATTTGTTCCTGTAACCATCTCTCTGAGGAATCGACACCCCAGCTATACTGCGATAACCGCGAGTCATATTTGGGCGTAATCAAGAAACTTAATTTGTTGACTAGGAATTCTCAAGTGGATGAGGTTCCTAGAAAGGTTTGGGTGAAAAAGCAAGATCTTCTTCTGTGTGTCCTAATAGACATGATGAGAGTGCACTTCGGTGTAACTCTACTTAAAAGATGCTTTTTTATATTCCCATTGCATATGTGTGTGTGTGTGTTTTATGTTTTTGCACGTTATTTTTGTTTTCACAGCATATGGGTGTGTGTGTGTCTTGTTTTTTTATATGTCCCTTGGTATATAGGATGAAAACCCGGACATAAATTTCATAGCCGATTCTGAATGGACGGTAGTATGATCTGCACTAGGGATACAACTCCATATATCATTGGATGTTTTACAAGCATGTTTATGTCTTTATTTTTATTTGTTAAAATCTGAAAAAAAAAAAAAATAGAAAATGAAAAGACAAAAATTATTTTATTTTACGGCTTGTTAGAGCATGAAAAAACTTATGCATGTGATCATGGTATGTAGGATATATGATTATGCATGTATGATATGCTTTTATTTTTCTTGATGCTCTATATACATGAGTGTGTGTGATAAAAACTCTTGGTATATCTTGTGCTTGCAATTCACATACACGATTTTATTTTATCAAGGCTTGGTCGCATGTATGAGTTTTTGGACTGGCAATCTAATTTCTACCATATTTTGTTTACTGAATAGTGTGACCTTTGGCTAAATGACCTTGCTATCCCCTTGTAAAAGTAAAAAGAAATATATTTTAAAAAAAAAAATAAATAATGAGACTCAAGTGCAAAAGAGCCAAAATGGCCAAATTCAAAAGATAAGAGCAAAAACCCTTCACTTGAAAGAGTTGTTAAATATGAGCTCATGATATTTATGGGGTAAATATTATAGCATGCAACCAATGTTGCTTATTTTCAGGTCCTAGTGGTGCTGGGTTTGAACACATATTTTGTGGACTTGGTTTGTTTAGAGATGGATTTCTTTGGCATAAAATAAGGTCTTAAGCCTTGATTCGTTATGCACTTTATTTTCCCACGCAAGTGCTTTATATTCTTTGGTGTTTATGTCATATGCATAAGTGTTGTATTTAACCACTTTTAAAATGATGCATATTGTTTCATGTCATAAACAGCTGAATACTGACTGGGTATCATTGTATCAGCTTGAAATGTTGTTTCAGTCAGTTTTTGACAGGATTTTCATTTATCTCAGTATGTGCTTGTGTGTGCTTCATGTTATTGCATAAAAATTTGGTCTTTCCTTTGCACTTTTCTGAGTTTTGGTTTACTTCCCGTATGTTATTTTGCTAACTGTATGTGTCTGTTAGCGAGATGGAGTATCCTGTTTGTTTATGCTTTTGCATGTGTTGTCTCTTGTTTCTTTTACCCTTGTGTTCGTGACAAAAAAGGAGAGAGTAATATATTAAGGGGGAGAGCCTTAATATATTGGAGGGAGCCGTAGAATATCCTTTAGATATCTCCATTTTAAGGGGAGTTAAGATTAAGGGGGAAAGGGATTTCTACTTGTTCATGCATGAGATTTTTACCTGCTTTATGTTTTACTTGATTATCCCAATGCTTTTCACGGTATTTGTTGTTTGTGGATGTTTCAGGTAGCAGGTATGTTGCTGCGGTGGCTTTATTTTCAAGACTACTTTGTTAGGTGTTAGATTGAGTTCATTGTAATAAGTCAATGTTTTGATGGTTGACAGTTGACTATTTTTCTTTTTGGGTCTATATTAGTCCGTAGTCTTTATATTAGGTAGTATTTTGTCACGGAATGCCAAAGGGGGAGATTGTTAGTTCCAGTTTTATTGACATGTGTCCGTGACAAAACAAGTTCAATTGAGTTGTAATCTGTCGTGAAGATCTTTGTGCAATTGGACTGGTTTTTGGCTGTTGTGCATCAGACAAGTGTTCGTGGTGCGTTCGTTTCAGGGTTCGAACGTATGGCGTTAGTGTCACGTTATTTATGGGGTTCGAACGGAAGCATTCCAGAGAGCAAACGTTCGAGTCACGTTCTTGTTGGGTTCGAACGGGATCATTCCAGAGAGCATCCGTTCGTTGTGAGTTCGATTGGCGTTCGAATGAGTCTTCACAGAAAAGGCGCGTTCGTGTAGCGTTCTAGTAAGCGTTCGAATGCGACTGCGATCTGAACGCATTTTTGGCATGCAAAACCCTAGTTTTTCACCCTACCTATAAATATAACCCTTAGCCGCCATTCTTGTCAGTTGAAAAATATTTCCCTTGAGCCAAAACCTCTCAAAGCTTTCAACTCTCTTTGATTCCACCATTGAAGACTTCTTATCTCATTGTCTTCTTCTTTGATGGTGTGAATGTTTCTTTGTTAAACCTTCAACACAACTTAACCTAAATTCCCTAATACTTTAGAGTTCTTTAGGAGGAAGTTTGGTAGTCGGAGTTCTGGCGTCATTGGTGATATAATATACTCAGAGACTTCAGAGGTTCTGAAGAAAACCGTGGGTCGCGGGCTTAAAGATGAAACTTTTAGCAATAAACATGCAAAATGAAACCATTGGACTTGAAATTTTAGCAATAACATGCAATTGCATCACCTCGAAAATCCCACCTGCAACTATGACCGTTGAATATGCAACTCTACTATTAAACTTGCAACTTTGACCAATAAAAATGTAAAATTTCGAATATGAAACATTTAGCAATAAACATGCAAAATGAAACTATTGGACTTGTAATTTTAGCAATAACATGCAATTACATCTGCCTCGAAAATCGCACATGCAACTATGACCGTTGAATATGCAACTTCTACCATCAAACATGCAACTTTCACCAATAAATATGCAATATTTCGAAGATGAAATTTTTAGCAATAAACAGGCAAAATGAAACCATTGGACTTGAAATTTTAGCAATAACATGCAATTGCATCTGCCTCGAAAATCGCACATGCACTATGATCGTTGAATATGCAACTTCTACCATCAAACATGAAACTTTCACCAATAAATATGCCAGATTTCAAAGATGAAACTTTTAGAAATAAACATGCAAAATGAAACCATTGGACTTGAAATTTTAGCAATAACATGCAATTGCATCACCTCGAAAATCCCACCTGCAACTATGACCGTTGAATATGTAACTTCTACTATTAAACTTGCAACTTTCACCAATAAATATGCAATATTTCGAAGATAGAACCTTTAGCAATAAACATGAAAAATGAAACCATTGGACTTGAAATTTTAGCAATAACATGCAATTGCATCACCTCGAAAATCCCACCTGCAACTATGACCGTTGAATATGTAACTTCTACATATTAAACTTGCAACTTTCACAATAAATATGCAATATTTCGAAGATGGAACCTTTAGCAATAAACATGCAAAATGAAACCATTGGACTTGAAATTTTAGCAATAACATGCAATTGCATCTGCCTCGAAAATCGCACCTGCAACTATAACCGTTGAATATGCAACTTCTCCCATCGAATATGAAACTTTCACCAATAAATATGCAATATTTCGAAGATAAAACTTTTAGCAATAAACATGCAAAATGAAACCATTGGACTTGAAATTTTAGCAATAACATGCAATTGCATCACCTCGAAAATCCCACCTGCAACTATGACCGTTGAATATGCAACTTCTACTATTAAACTTGCAATTTTGACCAATAAAAATGTAATGTTTCGAAGATGAAACATTTAACAATAAACATGCAAAATGAAACCATTGGACTTGTAATTTAGCAATAACATGCAATTACATCTGCCTCGAAAATCGCACATGCAACTTTGACCGTTGAATATGCAACTTTCACCAATAAATATGCAATATTTCGAAGATGAAATTTTTAGCAATAAACATGCAAAATGAAACCATTGGACTTGAAATTTTAGCAATAACATGCAATTGCATCTGCCTCGAAAATCGCACCTGCAATTATGACCGTTGAATATGCAACTTCTACCATCAAACATGAAACTTTCACCAATAAATATGCCAGATTTCAAAGATGAAACTTTTAGAAATAAACATGCAAAATGAAACCATTGGACTTGAAATTTTAGCATAACATGCAATTGCATCACCTCGAAAATCCCACCTGCAACTATGACCGTTGAATATGTAACCTCTACTATTAAACTTGCAACTTTCACCAATAAATATGCAATATTTCGAAGATGAAACCTTTAGCAATAAACATGCAAAATGAAACCATTGGACTTGAAATTTTAGCAATAACATGCAATTGCATCTACCTCGAAAATTGCACCTGCAACTATGACAGTTGAATATGCAATTTCTACCATCAAACATGCAACTTTCACCAATAAATATGCAATATTTCGAAGATGAAATTTTTAGCAATAAACATGCAAAATGAAACCAATGGACTTGAAATTTTAGCAATTATATGCAATTGCATTTGCCTCGAAAATCACACCTGCAACTGTGACCGTTGAATATGCAACTTCTACCATCAAACATGAAACTTTCACCAATAAATATGCAATATTTCGAAGATGAAACTTTTAGCAATAAACATGCAAAATTAAACCATTGGACTTGCAATTTTAGCAATAACATGCAATTGCATCTTCCTCGAAAATCGCATCTGCAACTATGACCGTTGAATATGCAACTTCTACTATTAAACTTGGAACTTTCACCAATAAATATGCAATATTTCGAAGATGAAACATTTAGCAATAAACATGCAAAATGAAACCATTGAACTTGAAATTTTAGCAATAACATGCAATTGCATCTGTCTCGAAAATCGCACCTGCAACTATGACCGTTGAATATGCAACTTCTACCATTAAACTTGCAACTTTCACCAATAAATATGCAAAAAAAAAAAAAAAAAAAAATTATATTATTTTTATTTTTATCAATATTTTATAAAAATAAATTTTTTAATATATTTTATTTTTATCAATATTTTATAAAAATTAAATTTTAATAATTTTATTTTTATCAAATTTTAAAAAATAAATTTAAAAACTTACAATACATTTTTTTATAAATTTTTTTATCAATATTTATAATTATTTAATAAAAAATAATTTTTTAAATTTTTTTTTTTAGTAACCGGTTGTTGCAACCAGTTACTCTTATTATTTTTATTTTTTTAATGCTAACAACCGTATGTTAGCAATGCCCTTCTATTTATAGTAGTTGTTACGGTCCAGATTTCGCCATCCTATCTCGATCTAGCAGATATAAATGCTCCATGTGTTATTTTCTCGACATGTGTGCTTCTAGATTTGTGTGTCCTTGAAATCGGTGGGTTCTAGATAATGGGTCAAGCTCAAGGCCTAATATTGGAGACACATTCATTAAATGTTCGATGAAATGCCTCAATAGAATACGCACGCCAACGATTCTATAAAATATCTCAGTGAATTCTCATGCCAAGTTGTGTGCCAAATGTTCGAAGAAATGTCGTAAAGATACTTGGGACATGACAAATAGGAGTGATGAATTTGAATAAAAATAAAGGGTTATGCTAACAAGTGCCCTTAGGGCACTTGTTAAGAACCCATAAAAGGAAAGTTTTGATATTATTTTTATGGGAAATATAAAAAATTGTCAAATCATCAATGAATTTTTTCTTTTTTCCATAAAAAATTTCCTTAAATGGATTCTTAACAAGTGCCCTAAGGGCACTTGTTAGCATTTCCCAAAAATAAATTATTTATTTAATTATAGAAATCGTAATTGGAATTCAACAATATTTACATTGATGTGTTTACATCATTCTATTAATCAAGATAAATTATTAACAATTTATAAATATCTTTAATTAAAATTATATATAACTAATTTATCAATTTTTTTTATTATATTATTTTAAGATAATGTTATAATACCCATTCTTTTTTAGAAATGAGAATCTCATTCTCTTGCGAATGAGATTATTAATCTTCAGTTTAAAATTTGTGGGGGTCTTTAGGCCATCTGAAAACCAAAGCCCCATGATCACACTTTTCTACACTATTTGGGCCTTTTGGCCTACATTGAACTTGCAACTACAATAGCATTTACAGTCAGATTAAAAGGACCTCACTCAGAGAAAACAACTAGCTCCTCCCCCAATTTCAATCTATGGAACACCGTGGAATTTGGATTTGCCAGCAAAAATAAAAATCTTCTTGTGGAAAGCTTTATCAGATTTTCTCTCAACAGCTGAGACTTAAATCAAAGAAAGTCCTAAATTTTGATATTTATCAGAGATGTCTAAGGAGTCCAGAAATGACAATTCGTGCCCGTTATAATGTCCCTTGTCCAAATGATGTTGGCAGAATTCCATGTTTACTGATCTGTCCCAACACACCAAGGGAAGTCTCTTTGGGATTTTCTACACGTGCCTTTCCAATCTAATCAAATTTGAAATATGTGAAGTAGTAGCTTTCATGTGGACACTTACGGGGCAAGGAATGAATAGTTGTTTCTAGATAAGAAAATTGAGATACATCACATTCAAGCTAAAGCTGCCGATATATATATGCAAATCCTCTGCAGATCTAACGTTGGATGCAAGGCTAATTACGACACGATATAATATCCCAAAACACTCATTTTAAACCCCCTTCGCCACAAGATTGGATAAAGCAGCTTTGAGGGTGGAGATGCAAACCGCAGGCTAGAGGGTTATGTTTAGAAATCATAGAGATTTTGTAATACCTTATTTGTTATTATTATTATTTTTATTTCCTCTCCTCCACATGTCGGTGACTTGTTGCCCACGCGCTCCACGCGTTGCCGCGCGTGTATGTCACCTCCCGGACCGAAATTTTCCCCTCGTCGAGATACGCGAGTTGGACACCTCGTTTGTCCAAATCGGACCTTCGATTGTTGAGAAACGAGTAAAATACAGTTGTTATCGGTGTTTAACCGATCGTCGATAACCGTCGTGTTTCAGCCTTTATCACCACCATCACCGTGATCTTTGAGTTGATTGCTGACCAGCGGCTATTTTGTTGTGAGATTTGGAGGTCGTTGGAGCTCGGTACGTGATTATTAGCGTTTTAGGGTATAAATGATAAACATTGAAAGTTTTGGACGTAATTGTAAATTTGCATAATTAAGAGGGTAAAACTGTAAATTCTGATTTTTAGGGGTTAAATAGTAATATTTAAGAGTTTTAGGATTATTTAGACATATTACAAAAGTTAGAGGCTAAAATGGAAATTTAGGAAGTTTATGGGTAAAATCGTAATTTTGGAATAATTAAGAAAACTGATCGTAATTTTATATTTTTCAGATTCTTAGTGAGGATATAGGCATATTCAGGACTTTTGCGTGGATAGAGGTAAGTCCAATGCACGTTGAATCCCTTAACATAATTGTTTGTTGATTGATGGTTGTTGTGAAAGTCTATATAAATATGTTGGTATATATATATATATATATATATATATATATATATATATATATATAGTGGAGATATAAGCTTTGATTAATCGAAAGCATGATAAATAAGAATTCATGATTATTGAGATGAGATTGATGGATTGGATGCGAGATGTGATTGTATTGGATGATGTGTGTTGTTGAGTTATGCTGCCGGATTTTGTATAATAGTGGTCGGAGATGAGATGAGATATGATGATACATTACGCGAGATGATATGATGGAAAACCTTAGGAGTTGTGATGAGGTACTCTCCCATTGGTTTTGATATGGTGGAAAACTTTGGGAGTTGTGATGAAGTACTCACTCATTGGTTCAATCCACTATTATACTGGACCCGGATTAGCAACCATGTTTGATGGATGATTGTATTGTTGTGTGATGTTTTTATATATATATATATATATATATCCCTATTTTGTTGGTGAGGTCATGTTGAGAGTATGAGTGTATTACTTGCTGAGCTCTTTAAGTTCACTCCCTCTTTCCCCCAAACATTCCAGGTAATTCGCGACCACAGCAGAAGCAGTACCAAAATGGGATCCACGTGCCACAATTATTTTTCGGGTTGGTCGAGACATTTGAGTCGCCATTTGCATATTATTAAGATTTGTGTTGTAAACCATATAATTGGTGTATAATTCTGGGATTTGCAATCTATGATGTAATTTTGTGCACATTTGTTTGGTTGGTTTGACATATAGGATGCTCGAGCTAAAGAAGTCTGCGAACCTCATTCTAGAGTTGATAGATTTGGTATCAGAGCCTGGGGTTTAGGTTCTGTAGACACATTGCATTAGATGGGGGTATTGAAATGGTAGTTTTGTGTCCGTAGGAAAATATCTAGACGTGACAGTGGTACTGGTACTCAACGAGGGAGAGAGATAGTTTGACATTGCGTGAGAATGTTGAGTAATAGTATAAAGAGACCTCACACTTAGCCGATAAATCTTGAATTTGATATAGTTTTATCTGGTGTTCTGCCAATTGTTGAGGATAACGAGGTTCTAGATTTTTACCTCCAGTAGTTTTGATAGTTGCCCACATCGCTATTCATGTAGCTGCATGGTGACGTGATTTCTATGGTGGTACCTAATATGAACCTCATGTCGCAGTTATAACATCATCGTGAGTCAGTAGGTTGAAGACATTAGAACTTTGGTGTTCGAGAAAGGAGAAAGAATACTTTGTTGACACTCATGTATAAGCAAACAAATGAAATCATGTCAATAAAATAACAAAATATAACAGTTAAGATCACATTGTGGAATATAACAACTTGGTTGCGTTGCAAGGACATGATCATCTTCGAATTGATGATCTTCTCATTGACGTTTCACACGTAGAGACATGGGAATGAGACCGTCGATGATTTGGATTTTGAGACTGTCAGGAAACTTGATTTTATTGTAGTCCTCGACAATATTTCTAGATGACTCTTAGATAGTAGTGAAGAGTTACCAAGCTCTATCCTCGGTATTACTTTCTAGACTTCGACAGACTGAGTCTGAGGAGAGAGCTCTAATATCACAGGAATGATGGAAAGTAATCTCTTCTGGGAAAATATCATCGTATCCATAGTAAACTCTAAGCTTCGATCTAGATGGAAAACTAATGAGTCTCCAATCAATGAGTTGACGTGATGGTATGATTCGTATAAGATGAATTGGGTAGTAAATGAGTGAATAGTCATCTGACCATTCTGGAGTAATGGTTTCGATCTAGACAATAATACTTTTATGGCGTTTATATCATCGATACAAAATATTACTGATGAATGGAGAAAGCTCAACAAGACTGACTTCTGAGATACCAGGATAATTGGGATGGATTGGACTTGGTCCAAGAATAAATCCATTTAGGAAACCGAGTTCAAACAAGGTGCCGAGACTCCACTGGCAATGTTGAAAAATAGTGAATGTTGATGAAAATTGTGGAATGGAATCTGTGATATCCACAGGGAACAATCATAGAATTATTTTTATATTGGATTAAACCATCTTTTTTTCCATTCCAAATGGTTCTAAGAATGAAATACCACCTCATGAAGTTTGTAGGAACTCTTACCACGATATCCATTGCAACCTCTATAGGCAAAAGAGCAGATGGAGCTTCATTGAAACAATCATAGATATCTCTCCAAAGGTCTCGAACATATTTAGAGTCTATAACTACTTGATCAGTGACTGGCCATTTACAAAGCTTTTGGTACATCACCTTAGCTCTGGCAAATTTTGAGCAGGGGTTAAGATCGATAGAGGAGGATGCCATGGAAGAAGTTTTGAGTACTCACTAAGAGCTTAAGCATCTTTTATAGGAGATATAACAATAATTTCTTCTTGAAAAGACGCTTGCACAGTATCCATGCATTATTGGAAAGGATAATAATTGTCGAGGTGACAAGATGTAAAGCAGAAACTTGAGGGACCTGTAAATCCTCTTTTCAGTAGTGGGAATTTTAAGGTGGTAGATTTTACGTAAACTGCTAAAAGCTCTCGGTGGAACTTTTTTTTAGGAGATAGGATAGCTAGTTTGTAAGTTGTGGCACGAGGTTAAAAAATAGAGAGCAGAGATAGTGAGGAATGAGACTACTACTTTCAGATTGAATTCACAGGATGTATAACTATTGTTACTAGATTTGTGATACCATCTACTGGAAAGCTCAAGTAGGAGATCTTAGATTAGGCTCACGATACTCTTTATTATACACATCCTGTTAGCACCAAGGTGTATCAAAATCTAAAGAAGACTTATTGGTGGTCGGGAATGAAGAGAGAGATTTCAGAGTTTGTATCTCGGTGTTTGGTTGTCAGCAGGTTAAAACAGAACATCAACATCCATTTAAATTACTCCTATACCTAAGTAGCCATGGGAAAATATTGTGATGATTTTGTAGTAGGGCTGCCGAGGACACAGAAGGATTATCATGTATTTGAGTAGTAGTGGATCGATTGTCTAAATCTACTCATTTTCTACCGATTCGAGTTACATAAGGACCAGAGAGGCTAGCTATATTATTTGTGGAGCAGATTATACGATTTCATGGTGTACCATTATTGATTGTATCAGATAGAGATGTCAGACTTCTCATTTTTGGCAGAGTTTTCAGAAGTCTATGGGATCAAAGATTTCTACGAGCACCTCATTCCACCCTCAAACTGATGGTTAGTCAGAGCAGACTATTCAGGCATTACAAGATTTGCTTAGATCGTGTGTTTTGACATTCATTGGGAGTTGGGATGAACATTAACATTTGATCGAGTTCGCCAACAACCATAGCTTTCAGACTACTATCGGCATGACTCCATTTAACGCTTTGCATGAGAGAAGATGTAGGACTTCTGTTTTTGGGGTGAGATTAGAGATAGACAGATTCATGACTTGGACATAGTAGATATGACATCTGAGAAGATCCGGTTGATGCGAGCGAGACTGTTAGATGAGCAGAGTCGACGGAAGAGTTTTATCAACAGTAGGGGGTATGACCTTGAGTTCCAAGTTGGAGATATAATATTTTTTTAAAATCTCTTATTGGGAAGGAGTATAGAAATTTGGTTGGAAGAGAAAGTTTTCGCCACGTGTATTGGTCATTTTGAGATTTTGGAGAGAATGAGAAAAGTTGCATATCATCTGGCATTGCCACCGGATTGGAAAGGATTCATAAAGTGTTTCGTATATTTATACCAAAGAAGTATGTACCAAACCCTTCTCACATTTTGGAGAGTTAACCGATTGAGCTGAGCGAGAACTTGATATCTGAAGATGAGCCTGTGGAGATCGTAGATCGAAATATTCGAGAGTTGAAATCCATGCGTATTTCTCTTGTAAAGGTTATATGGTCTAATCATCACATCTAGGAAGCGACTTGGGAAGTGGAACAAGATATGGGGGAGAAATACCCAGAGCTGTTTGAGAATTAAGAAATTTTGAGGACGAAATTTTTGTAAGGTAGGTAGATTGTAATACCTCATTTGTTGTTATTATTATTTTTATTTCCTCTCCTTATCACACTCATCTAATCATCTCACCATCATATCTCTTAATTATCAAAAACAACCAAAACACACCCACCCAACTTGACCTACCACTACCTCAAGCCTTTTATTTTAATAAACCCCTCTAATCATTCATTTGAGGAGCAGCTAGAAGAAAGAGAGAGAGAGAGACAGTTGTAAACTTTGTAAGTGTTGGCTTGGGTGCAATATATTTAATGGCCAATATATGAGTTGTGAGCTTGAGGAGTGTATTGAAGACAATTCCAGAGAGTTTTGAGAGCAATTTCTTGGAGTTTAGAGAGAGAAATCGAGAACATGAGAGAGGACTGTCCAGAAGAGAGAGAAATTGCAAGGACGGAGAGAGAAATAGAGTTTTCGACGTCGTCCGATCTCCGTTTCCAGCAAGTGACTACATCTAGAGCATCCATTCATCGAGACGAATCCAACGCCATCGGACCGCCGTCGATCCTCTACCAGACGCCCCTCCACACGCCGGCGACTTGTTGCCCACGCGCTTCACGTGCCACCGCGCGTGTATGTCACCTTCTAGATCGAAATTTTTCCCTCGTCGAGCTACGCGAGTTGGATACCTCGTTTGCCCAAATCGGATCTTCGGTTGTTGAGAAACGAGTAAAATACAGTTGTTATCGGTGTTTAATCGATCATCAATAACCGCCGTGTTTCAGCCCTTATCACCACCATCACCGTGATCTTTGAGTTGATTGCTGACTAGCGGCTCTTTTGTTGTGAGATTTGGAGGCCGTTAGAGCTCGGTACGTGATTATTATCGTTTTAAGTTATAAATGATAGAATTTGAAAGTTTTGGACGTAATTGTAAATTTGCATAATTAAGAGGGTAAAACTATAAATTCTGGTTTTTAGGGGTTAAATAGTAATATTTAAGAGTTTTAGGATTATTTGGACATATTAGAAAAGTTTAGGGGCTAAAATGAAAATTTAGGAAGTTTAGGGGTAAAATCATAATCTTGGAATAATTGAAAACATGATCGTAATTTATATTTTTCAGATTCTTAGCGAGGATATAGGCATATTCAGGTCTTTTGCGTGGATAGAGGTAAGTACAATGCACGTTGAATCTCTTAACATAATTGTTTGTTGATTGACGGTTGTCATGAAAGTCTATATAAATATGTTGGTATAATTTTATATATATATATATATATATATATATATATATATTGTGGAGATATAAACATTGATTAATTGAAAGTATGATAAATAAGAATTCATGATTATTGAGATGAGATTGATGGATTGAATGCGAGATGTGATTGTATTAGATGATGTGTGTTATTGAGTTATGCTGCCGGGTTTTTTTATGATAGTGGTCGGAGATGAGATGAGATATGGTGATACATTACGCGAGATGATATGATGGAAAACCTTGGAAGTTATGATGAGGTACTCTCCCATTGGTTCAATCTACTATTATACTGGACCCGGAGTAGCAACCATATTTGATGGATGATTGTATTATTGTGGGATGTTTGCTTGAGTTGTTATTATAATATATTTTGTTTTCATATATTTAATATATATATCCCTATTTTGTTGGTGAGGTTATGTTGAGAGTATGAGTGCATTACTTGCTGAGCTCTTTAAGCTCACTCCTCTTTTTCCCCCAAACATTCCAGGTAGTTCGCGAGCACAGCAGAAGCAGTACCAGAATGGTATCCACGTGCCACAGTTGTTTTTCGGGTTGGTCCGGTCATTTAACTCGCCATTTACATATTATTAATATTTGTGTTGTAAACCATATAATTGGTGTATAATTCTGGGATTTGTAATCTATGATATAATTTTGTGCACATTTGTTTGGTTGGTTTGACATATAGGATGCTCGAGCTAAAGAAGTCCGCTCTAGGGAGGGGGTCGTGTTAATTCTTTTATTATCGCTGATACATATAAGATTTATTTCAGACCTGATATGGAAGACATAGAGATTGCTGAAGCTAAGGCTGTGATGTTTGGTATTCATTGTGTAAAAGAAGCAGGCTTCTCATATGTGTTGGTTGAATCCGATGCTCTTAATGAAGTAAATTTTGCGCTGGGTAGAGTTACCAATTTTAAAGAGATTTTTTTGGGTTATTTTTGGATATTAAAGACGCTCTTAGGGATCATAGTTATTTTAAGATCCAATTCAGATATCGTGCCTATAATGTGTCTGTTCATAAATTGACCAAAGAGACTTGTACGAGTGGTATCATTGACCTTTGGCTAGATGATTTCCCGCCTAATATTGAGTGAATTCTTTAAGTTTTCTGTTAATGAAGTTTTGTTATCTTAAAAAAATAAATAAATAAATAAAAATAAAAATAAAAAAAGCTGTAAGATTTACAAAGCACATCAATTCGATCAGAAAGTCGTATGCTCCCTAATCCTAAATTTCCAAAAATCATCGAGCAGCCTATTCAATTATAAGATATTGATAGATAACAAAGGCTATATACAAAGCTACAAATAAGCTAGCATTTGTGAAGACTAACCAAAAGTTAGCGTTTATTTAGAAATACTGGGACTAATGTAATTGTATTTCACTATTTATGCGCAACTTTTTCGTTATTTACTATAGTTATAAATAATATTTTGAAAATCGGATTGATCAGTTGAATTGATTAAATCGAAAATTGATTGTGAATTCAATCCGATTGAGCCTTTAAAATCAAGTTAAAAATTCGATCAAAATCGATGAACCGATTCGGCCAACTAATGATCTATTAAATTTTTAGATCACCAATTTAATTATCGATTCGATTTTTAAAGCAATGATTATAATGTGCAGGAGCTTGCAATATTAGCATAAAAGTATAAAGATGTGGAAGATCTTGATTTTATTGATCAATCGAGGAAAAATAATTTAATTTTTAGTTTAATTTGATAGGACCAGGACCATTAGTGGAGGCAATTATTTTAAAGTAGCGGGACCCATTATTTTAATTTTTAAATTAAAAAAAGTTGTCTTTTTTTGTTGTGTTAAATATTTGTTGATCGAGAATATTAAAAACAAAAAGTTGTTGATAGGGTGGGGTAAAGTCGGTTTGGATAAATTTGGGTCTATAACTCAAAACAAAATTTTTTTAGTATTATATTCTCGATGAAGGATTTTGATGATGCAACGCTGGAGATTTAAACGGGTATTCGCGAGCATTACAAAAAGATATCGAAGCAAATGAATGTGAAGACTCAAGAACTTAACGAACACATCTAGTGTAGTCTTATAACTTAGGACCAGGACCACGCTCATATGACTTATGCACATTCATATAGATGCATTAGGGTCATGTGCAAAATATTTTTAAAGCTTCAAATCCTGAGTTTCTGCACTGAGACCGACATACTGGTCTCTGATACCGTCATACCGGTAACTCTGCTCTGCCTTGGGCAGTTTTGCACGCTCTCTGAAACCAAGCTAATCCGTACCAGTATACCATATCGGTCAATCTGGAGTTTGCATAGCTACTGGAACCGGGATGGATCATACCGATCCTCATATCGATTAGCTAACCTGCATACCGGCCACCATACAGGTCAGTAATCTGGTTGCTCTACGCTTTAATATTCAACGATCTAATTTATGTAGCAGTTTAAATTACAAGACTGGCATACCGGCCCCTATAGACCAGCATACATGTAACATCCCCGATCCCAGAGATGCTACCGGCTGGGAATAGGCTGTACTATTACCCTGAGCCTCTAACTTCCTAACCATGAACAATACTAATACTATTTTCTCTAATTAAATATCTTATGTATAGGACCGGAGCCCAAACTTAACAACATAAAATACAAACTCAACATTAATAACTGTATTGGTAAACATTTTAACTTTTACAATGACTATCACATAACCAACGACTGATACATGACTTCTACTTGAATCTGACTGGACTCCCACTCTCTCTGATTGAACTGTTGGACTCCATAACCTAGTGACTGCCATCAGTATCTGTCCTCCCGAGCTCGTCATTCATGAACCTGTAAAATAAAACATTGGGAGTGGGGGTAGATCTTTTGAACGATCTAAGTGAGTGGATGAAAACTGAAATACTTTAAGAAACTCATGTTTTAGAAATCAATTCGAATCTTTTCTGAAAACTTGTCTTTCCTGAAATCAATTCTCTTTCTGAAAATCTTTGTCAAAATCTTTTCTGAAAGTCTCTTATAAAACTACTGTTTCTGAAAATTTTTCTTTCTAGAAAACTTCACTCTGGAATCTATTTCAGAAATCTGCTTTTGAAAATCTGGTTCTAAAAACCTGTAACTGAAAGATTTGTTCTAAAAGTTGTTTCTGAAATATTTGTTTCAAAAAAAATTGATCTCTATCTTTAAATAACCTGACGTATGGGGGCATTACATATCATCGTCCCCTCATACGCCTAACTAGAGCCAGGAGTACAAATACATGATATTGGGGCATTACGTATCGCCGTTCTCCAAAGCATGCCACTACATGTCCCTGAAACTAGTGGTCTTGGGGCGTTACGTATTGTCGTCCTCCAAGCCACTGAACTAGAACTGTGGGTACGAATCTATGCTACCCTCCAAGCTCTGAAACTAGAACCTATGGGCATCTGTCATCCCTAGTCCTGAACTAGGATCTGGGGGCGTTACGTATTGTCGTCCCCCCAGTCCTCTACATATGCACATGTCCTCTCCGTCAATTCCATATCTGTGACAAGTTACATACTAGGTAGGTTTTTCCCCTATGTCCCGAAAATCATAAAACCATGCTTTTGAAAACATCTTTTTCTAAAATATTTCTTGAAATATGCTTATTTATAGTATAATACAAAACAAACTTGACTAACGCCCTAAATATAGAAAATGTAAGTCTGATATTTAAAACAATTATAAAGTAAAATCAACTTAGGAAAAAGTGCATCCACTCATAGATTTGAAGTTTTGCTAGCATTACGTCACTTTACCGAAACGTATTGTGGTCATACGATGACCTTCAATGGATAACTTAATTAGAATTCATGTCGTATGACATATTCCGAAATTATGGTCGCTATATGAGGATCTACATTTGTGCTATGGTAAATCATATGTATATAAGATGATACGAAGCCTTTCAGGTAATCTCTAATATTCTGGGTTAAAACTGGATGGGCTAAAAAAAAATTATCCTAAGAAATGGTCACTTATCGCGTCGCACAGTTCAGGGCCTAAATTTCACTTTTCAACTTCAAACTTTTAATCTAGGACTTACACATAGGTACTTTTCCAACCTCAAAACTCATCTTATGTCACCACCCCTACACCAACTAAAATTCTAAGATCACCAAGCATAATTCCCCAATTATATTCATACCCTTATAATCCTCATTACATGTTTATAACTCCAAAACATTACCCAAAATACATGTTACCAATTCTTTCAAAGCCAATTATACAATTTTCTTTGCTATGGCAGAGCAAGGTACAACTTGGGGTTTCCAAAATTCAAAATTAAAACTGAGAATAGAAGAGGAAAAAAATAAGAAACTAACTTTGCATAAGATGGCCTTGAAATCATCACTTGTTGCTTCCAAAAATTTACTTGAAAATGAGAAAACAAATTTGAAGAACTCTCATCACCTCTCACGTTTTTTATGTATGAATAATATGGTGAATAGTTTTCTATATATAGACAAAGAGAGATTGATTTTGTGATAGAATGAATGGTTGAGATGATGCCACATAACCCAATTTCTAGTTAATTAATTCTCGAAATTACTATAGCAGTCACAAAAATTACGATTTTTGACCCATTGCCGATTCGAATTTGGA
Organism: Zanthoxylum bungeanum; assembly: GCA_019454045.1. Taxonomy (NCBI): domain Eukaryota; kingdom Viridiplantae; phylum Streptophyta; class Magnoliopsida; order Sapindales; family Rutaceae; genus Zanthoxylum; species Zanthoxylum bungeanum. Next base: position 92,148 of record SKCR01005036.1, on the reverse strand, counting down.
AAAAAGTACAACATGGAAGTTGTAGCTCCCGGTCTAAGATTTCCGACGATATAATACTCATAAAAATCAGAGATTGTATGAAAACGTTATGGCCCGATTACTAATAGATTTTTAAGGTGGAATGTAAACTAAGTTCCATGTCAAAATTTCAAGGAATCTTCTGAATGTCCTAAATGACATCTTATGAGCACGTACTTGCTCGAACATGATTTATATCAGGAATTAGACCTCTTAATCATAACAGTCGTCAGGTTCTGGTATCGTACAAGTCGTCAGGTTCACCGGATGTTACAAATTATCCCCCCTTAAATTGGATTCATCTTCAAATCCTTTTTTAAATTGAAATTCCGGAGCTGTCTAGATCTGAAATTCTCGATACTGAACATGTTATCACAAGTTACATAATTCACAAGTTATGTCTTACGTCACCAATTTTTAACCGTCTACACACCCATTCTCTACTTCGCTTCCATCAATTGTATCATAACCTAGAAGATACTCCATTTCTTAAGTTCACAAGTATGCATTACTCTTCCCCTTATCCTAATATATGTTTCATTCATGATACCTCTTGAATTCTTGATTGAGTGGCAATTCATTGTCCTTTCTTCGTAAGAGTTTTACTGGGTACTTAATACTATTATCAAGCTACAATTATTATTACGCCTTATATAAATCTCATCTTTGATTTCTAGCTATGACCAACTTTACTTGTCTCCATCTGGTTCTTCCCAACAGATACTTTCAAACCTCTCTTGTCTACCAGTGTTCACCTCCATAACTCAACTATTTAACTTTTTATTTTCTCACTAAGCTTCAACTACTTATGGGTTCTGTTCTTCTAAGTTCTCACTTCTCTGGCTATCTATGGAGCTTAGCACTTTATAGTACAGGGTTAGATTTTTCATGTATCTCTTGCTTACTAGTGTTATTTACTAAATGACGTTTGTACTAAGAAGGTCAATTCTGGGTAACTTCTTTGGAATTCTTCACAATTTGCTAATGACTTAGAAGCAAGGTTCTTAAGCTGAGCTTAACTGTATGTATACTTTTACTTGAACTGTATTCCTTGTTTCAACTTCGAAACTGGCGACTCGGTTCTGGCTACAATTCATTTCCTATTCATACTTTTACTTCCGTTCTTATAATGAATTCAGTTATGATGTCCTTAATTTATTCTCCAAACCTGGTTGCATACTAGGATCTCCTTCTTTATTGTTTCCACATTCTCACTTTATCAAGTGTTGTTAATCAAACATACGTGAGTATGTATAAACTTATGGATTTTATCTTTATCCGATAATTGTTTATGTAAATTATACCTTGACAACTCACACACTGTATCAAATACAGCATTAAAGTGGACTTATCTCTTTGGTTCCATACAACACTATACATTTACCAAACCACTTACTCCCATGACTAATGTCATCCCAAACTGTGGGGGTGAGGTCGACTTTAACTATGGCTAATTACTTCGCATGAATTACATAAGTTAAAATGTAATAGAACTTTATTTTCATTCATTACTATGAAATTTTATTATTACGCCCTTCTGTCATTGTTTACTCAATATTCTTTTCCTATTGTCACTGAAACTCGACAATTCATCTTTTAAACCTTTGACTTATTGACCTTCCTTACTCCTCTTATGATCTTCTTCTATACCTGAAACTTTCATGATCTATGTCTCTACTTCCTTACCATAAGGATATCATCTCGACACATCTCTAGCCATGTCTAACGCTATTTTTTTTATATATATCCTTGTCATTATTAAACTAGTACTTTATCTATTCATTGCTTCATCTAGACAACTTCTATTTTAAATCTCTCACTTAGGGCTATTTCTCTCTTTCATTCTACTCTTGTATTTTATTCAAAGGCTTTACATTTCGATCTCTTTTCACTACACATACACTTATATCTATGAGTATATCATGGCGAACATTAAGGTCCATCTTTGTTGCTGTTATCTGATGAGGGCTGTGAGGGTGGGGCTTGTCCTATAGTTTTCTATTTGTGTTGTTCTAGCTAATTACCCGTGATGCGATTGCACAGTTGCTTATCCATGAGCCTAGGATTCTCTTATCTACATATCCAGTATTAGCTCCCATACTTAAATACTTCTGTTAAAACCATCTGAATTATCCTCTTTAACTTATTCATAATTTACCTCTGGCTATTGATCATACTACTTTGTATTGAGAACTTCTGAAGGCCCATGCTCTCTCAAACTTCTACCGTACTCCTACTGTCATTCTTCTGTTCTAAACTTTGCTCTGTTACTTGACTTTCCTTCTTAATTCAATTTCTTAAGTATCCTAAGTCCTTACTTCCTTAGAAACTCCATATCTTAGCACATGTTATGGCATCGTTACAGATCCTTTAGCTTGGGTACTATAATTTCACTAATCCTATATGAGTTGGGTGAACTATGGAAAACTCTGTATAATCGGGTATCTTACTTCTATGTTACTATACGTACTGAATTCTCTTGTAGCTTTTTATTTCCTTTTTATTGTTTTCATATTCTATCTCTTGGCTCTAGCTAGCTATGCTATTGAGGTTAATGGTGGTTATTATTCTGGCTACTTCCTGGATCTCTACTCTCTGCTCTAACTATAGGTTACAACTTCACCATTTAATCTTTTTATCCGCACTAGTACTTTTTAGTTAAATCCTGAGTGTTTCTCATCTCACGAGTCTGTTCTTTGAGCTCACACGAACTTTTACTAGTATTTTTTTGATCTATGGATTCCTCATAAATACTACTACTTATCTCTTCTTGTATTGGGTCAGGTTCTTTCTTTTATATCTCTTAAATTCTTCTTAGTTCTTTCCTGGTAGTCTATCATTTAGTGTTTTTTGTTTCTGACTTAGGTTAAATTTTTATCGAATTTTCTTATGGTTATCTTTATCTAGACTGGTATAGGGTGGGACAGGAATTTATATCTCAATAGGTACCGGCTTTCTTATTCCGATACTTTGTGTCATGACATAGTCTATTACTCATGTAAGGTAGGTATGAGATAGACTCCGTCAGAGCTGCTTCTTTGACTGGTATCACTGAGGAATGACAATCTAGGTACCTTAAGGTCGCATCTATGTCGGGTTTCTTGGAATAAGGTAATTAATCATCTTCGCTTACAACCTTCATTTGTTTACTTAGGGGTCTGGATTTGGGGTCTAACATCTTTTCATCCTCTTGGCATCTTTTACTTATTAGAACTCTCACTTCTATTTTTGCTTTCTTGTTTCTTTTATCTTCATGTCCATTCTTCATTACTTGGGGAACTCGCTACCTATAAGAGGTATTCAAAGCCTATAGGGTTTGCTTGGAAAAATTTTATGAGTAGGAAGGGAATCTTGCTTGGAGTGAAAAAAACTTTACTTGAATCTTCTCGACATTTTACTCTTGTTTAGGTTTGTTATATTCTCATTTACTACAAATTCTGGTGTTATCTTTTACTATCTGACCTTGTATCTCTGTTTCTTACTATTATCTGGTTACTTTAATCATCTATGTTTTTATCCTTTACAGTTCTTTCTAGATTTTTCTTTTTCTTTATACTTTTTGGGTGGGTATCCTTGGGATTTTACTATTTCATTCTATCTATTTACTTTTCTCGTCTCTGGCTGCTTAAACAACTATGCATATTTCCCTAATTCTTATAGCTTTCTCTTCCACTCTATGGGAAAACTTTTCTTAGTCTCGTATTTTTGGTTTTATAGTTTAACTTGATCTTTTGCTAATAGTTCCGAGTAATCATGGAATAATTCGTAACTAGAGTAAAAATTAGGGTTACTTATTGGGAAGAAATTCAATTGTCTTTGAGAATGCTTACTAACCTGTCTATAAAACTTGAGAACGTACTCGAGGATCGGATACTGGAAAGGTAGTGCATTGCATACAAGTATCTCGGACATACTATGTATACAAGACCCCAACACTCTGTCCACTATAGTCACTGACTCCATAGACCATGATCTGATACCATCTTTGTAACATCCTCGATCCCAGAGATGCTACCGGCAGGGAATAGGCCGTACTATTCCCCTGAGCCTCTGTCTTCCTAACCATGAACAATACTAATACTCTTTTCCTATTAAATATCTTAAGTGTGGGATCGTAGCCCAAACATAACAATATAATATAATATACAAACTCAACATTAATAACTGTATACTCATTAACACTTACTTTTACAACTGTATTGATAAATATTTTAACTTTTACAATGACTATCACATAACTAACGACTTATTCATGACTTCTACTTGAATCTGACTGGACTCCCACTCTCTCTGACTTGAACTGTGGACTCCAAACTCTAGTGACTGCCATCAGTATTGGTCCTTCCGAGCTCATCCTCCATGAACCTGCAAAGCAAAATACTAGGAGTTTAGGGGTTAGATCATTTGAACAATCTAAATGAGTGGACGAAAACTGAAATACTTTAAGAAACTCATGTTTTAGAAATAAATTCAAATATTTTTTGAAAACTTTTCTTTTTTGAAATCAATTCTCTTTCTGAAAATCTTTGTGAAAATCTTTTCTGAAAGTCTCTTATAAGACTACCATTTCTGAAAACTTTTCTTTCTAGAAAATTTCACTATGGAATCTATTTTTGAAATTTGCTTTTGAAAATCTAGTTCTGAAAACTTGCAATTGAAAGATTTGTTCTTAAGCTGTTTCTGAAAACTGTTTCTAAAAAAAACTAATATCTATCTCTAAAAAACCTGACGTATGGGGGCGTTACGTATCGTCGTCTCCCCATACGCCTAACTAGAGCCAGGAGTGCAAATCCATGATATTGGGGCGTTACATATCATCATCCTCTAAATCATGCCACTACATGTCCCTGAAACTAATGGTATTAAGGAATTACGTATCGCCGTCCCTCAAGCCACTGAACTAGAACTGGGATACGAATTTATGCTACTCTCCAAGCTCTGAAATTAGGATCTAGGGGCATCTGTCATCCATGTCCTGAACTAGGATCTGAGGATGTTACTGTTGGAGTTTTGGCGAGGGAGCAGCGGAAGCTTGCGGTTTGGGTGAAATCGTAATTTTATACCTTTTTAAATTACCGAATAAATTATTCAATATCAAATATGAATAATTCATTCATATTTCACCTAAAAATATTTATTCGATATCAAATAACTACATAAATAGTTCAGAAAACATCGTGAAACTTTTACAAAAATATTTTTCCGTAAAATTGTATAAAACACGTTTTTGACAAAACCGACCACCCAATGCACATGAGGGCTGCCCAGGTCAGCTCCAATAGTGCTTGGGAAGTTCATAGGCTGCCCAAACAGTGGCCAATTCACTGTTTAGACAGCAGACACCCGATAAACCCGAAACTCACCCGATAACGCCATTTTCACCGTTTTCACATATTTCAACTCCGAAACAATTTCCGGCAATTGTTCCAATGTCCAAAATACATCCAATACATTTATACAACATAATTTTCATCACCAAAAATACAGAATTTCCAGATCTGATTTTGTAATAAAAAATATCATTTTTCATACTTTAAATCTAATTTTCTCAACATCAATCATATTAATTATTACACTAACCAAAGTCACCACAAATGAAGAACCCAAGAACAATTCTAGGAGTTAAAATAGTGGTCATAACACTCTAGAATGGCAACAAGTCATCAAATGACTAAATTGAATCAATATTACACTAATATCATCCAATCAAACTTCACACATGCATCTAACCTCCAAATCCATCCTCTAAATCAAAAAGCCCCAAAATCTAAGAAAGGAAGAAACCCTAGAACTATTCTAGATATTCAAGAACAAGAAACAAGCTTTCTAAGTTTAAGATTATTGAAGATTACCTTCAAATCTTGTAATTTCCTTAAACTTTTTCTTGAATTTCTTCACTTTCTTCCTTGTTTCTTCAAACAAATCTTTGGGTGCTTTTATGGAGGTAAGTTTCGGCCATGGATACTTATGAAAGGAGAAAAATAAAATTTTCCACTTTAAATATCATGCCAAAACCGACTTAGGGGTTAAAGGAGGGGTATTTGGTCATTTAGTCAATTAATCTAATTAAATAATGAAAATAAACATTAAGTTAACAAATCCAATTTGTAAACTTTAAGCTTAATAAAATCATGCCACATGAACCAATAATAATCAAACATATTACATAACATTTATGTAATATTGAAATAATTTAAATATCTAGATATTTAACATTTAAACGTCTAAATAATTAATTAATGTGATTATTATTATATATGTATTTTTATTTACATTAAATAATAAATACATATATTAAGGGCATGTTTCAAAGTCTTGATAATTAATTAATATGTATCAAATCAAATTTGTATCAAATACAAATATACTTTAATTATCAATTGACCGAAATGCCCCTAATGTATGTATTTTTATTTAACTGTTTAAACGACTCGAATTAACTCATTTAATTCGGTGAAGTATTATGAATAATCTATATTATTCATAAAGTGTTGCACAAGTACTCAACGAGTACACTTCATATTGTGGGACTCTTTAAGTTTAGATTTATCTGTCACGAAATCCAATTTTGTGTCCATAATTCACCCACTCATGAATTATGATGACCATAGATAATCTCGCTAAACTATGCAAGTCGAGGTCATTGCATATGTATAATTCCTTCGTCACAGGTTATCCATATTATACATGAGATATAGATAAAAAGGTCAAATCCTTATGGTGTAATATAGTCGACTTTCAAATTTACGATATCTAAATAACACTCAGAACTTGCTTCCAAAGTTATACCACGGCCATGGATTTACTAGATCGTAAACACGTGTAGGATACCTATGCCCTGTATATAGGACTAACGGATTCTATCTTGATACGCACTGGATATCATGAGCATCATTCCACACCCAATGAACAGGCGGAGGTATGATCTAAATAGATCGGTGACGTGACTGTCATCAAAGTGTTGAGGATAACTCATATATCTATTGTGGTATCTCAAGTCAAATGACCACTATGCTCGCTCAACTCGAGAAGATTCTTATTGACGTTGGTGTACCATCTATTAGGAAATCTTCATTGAGTCGTTTTGTGTTTATCAAATAAACACCTATATATCTATATGAGCATCTTGAGACTCATGGTTCATTGGGATAAATCATCGGGCCAAGTCACGATATACGACATGTACTGGTCTCATCGGATTTTACTAACCGACCCATGTTAGTAAATCTTGACCAGGAACGTTATTTAAGGATATACAACTTATAGTGAGGCTTCCCAATGTCAATTACAAACTACGTTGAAACTGCGCACTACATTGTAAATCCTAAGGTCTTTGTCTAATATACACGTATCACTAAATCAGATTTAGTTTCAATCTAATCATAATTAAATATCTAATCGTAATTAGATCGAATATGTATATAAAAGACAAGAGGTGCTACCATTAAATAAGTAATATTATGGAAAAGACATAGTTTGTATTCATGAATCGGACATGAATGCGGTCCCGACTGGCATCCGAGCACCATTCCTAACAATTTCTCCCACTTGCTCTAGTGCCAATCCACAGTATCATATACACATCTAAATATGTATCACATACTTATGGCCCTCAAGAGCTCACCTAGCACTCAAAAGGTAGGTAACAACAAGTAAGCCTGCTATAACAAATTTTGTTTGTCCAACAAACCCAATCGTTTCCTTTAACCATCATCATTCATATTTTGTAGAACCCAAGTTCTACGTCAATATGACTCAGATGCAATATCAATATTGTGTTATAGCTATTAAGTTGTTTATGCATTTAGAGATCAAATCCAAAATACTATGTAGACAATAGAAAACACAATACTAATATCAAAACTTCTAACAATAAGGTCACTATGCAACTTCATAAGTCAATACTTCATAAGTTACAACTAATTATACTAATTCAGTAGAATCAATGGTGACACTCCCACTGCATCTTTTCTGAATTTATATGACATTGACCATCTAATGTCATAATTAGACTCAAAATTAATTTGATTCTAATGGTTGTTGACTATATCTCTATGAATAAGAAATTCGTTCTTAATATCTCCAAGTTAACGAAGAACATGTTTCAAGCCACATCCAATGGTCTACAGGGTATCAAAATAATTCGTAACAATTACGATTAAATTGATATCTATAATCGCACAAAATATAGTACTCATTATGCCATCATCCTATAATGCATAAGATTGAGTAGACATTCTAATCAATTTTTCTTTCGACAAAGGAACCATCATTTGCAAAAGATGAATATTATAGATAAAAGACACACTGACTATCAAACAATTATACTAACTGTCATACATATAGTTTTGATGTGTCCTTTGTTGGATTATATCTAATGCACGATTAATGGGAGTATATCACATGTCTCTTGTTTTATATCATATATAAAACTTTATATCAAATATAACAGAGCCTACTCCCACTGTTTTCACAGAGAAAATAAGATCTAGGTAAACCTTTTACCTTATAAACGTCTCATTATTACAATAATAATGATAATGTCGTTAAGATATATAACACTAGAAAGAAATTTATAAGCTCCCACTGACCCTACTAATATATGTATATTCTCTATGCTTTAATAAAATCAGACAATCTGATTGAAATCAAAATTAGAGAACACAGATTTCCAGAAAGCTCACCTGAGTCTACAATAGGCTCTATAAGCTAGTATATCAAACTGTAATTTTAGCAGAATACAAACTCTAGGGACATTTTAGAATGAACTCTTCGAACAAAGAAATCACAATGGATCTCTTCTTCGAAGAAACTATTCAGGAACACTACTTTGTATTCCTAGCTAAATACATAGTTTAATATCAACATTAACCAACAGATCTTTAATTGTTCAATTAGTGTGACTAGAGACAGGTTTTCTCAGAATCTATAATATATTGCTGAGTATAACCTTTCTCACTGTCATACTATAAAGGTCAAACCTTTAACAAGCTCACTTTACTTTTGTTGTGCAAATAATTTTCACATTTTATGAACTATTCATAACGAAAGCTTAATCAAGTTCAAAACTATATCGTAGTAAGCTATGAACAATCTTAGATCTATGGTTCAATGGTAATTTCCGAAATCGATATCAAATATCACTCCCACTATAAATTATAGGATAATTTTCTCAATAAGAAAACAACAGAAATATTAAGTATCAAATACTTTTGTAAATGATTCTGACATCCTACTAAACTTATACAGAATATATCTTAGGGTCATTTCATCTTATTAATTATGTAGTTCCATCTATAGTTTATCACTCTCACATTTGACTTCAATAGTCAAGTCATTTCTTCAATCGTCAACATTTTATGTTACACACCAAGTAATAAAATAATTTTATTACTTGGGATCGTATAAAAGATTTCTATCAAATAGAATACAATATTCTATTAAATAGAATAAATGGTAAACTTGTACTTGTACCTCCGAGGTACAAGTATTTTCAATTATATAACTATTATATATAAAAAAGATTCAAATCTCAAACATTTTAAGATTTGAATTTTCTACTTATACATATCATATACGTAACTGTAGAAACTAATGGAACCTTAATTAAAAAGATGATTTAGTGTTACTGGAGCATATCCTCAAGAGTATCGAAAACTAATTCGGTAACACTCAATATCAAACGAATCAGATCATATAAGATTTGATTTCTCCCACTGACCAATTCCATCACGATGGAATCGTAGAAGAATAATATTGAGTAAGAATCAAATTCATTGAATAACCTTAGAACTAATTGGCATAAACTCATATGTTTGATCATATCAAACATCTTTGAACAATTCAAAGACTCACGATGAATTTTAAAAAATATAGTTTTCAACACTTCGAATTGAATATCTTTGAACCATTCAAAATATTCTATCCACGTTTCATCAGAAACATATTGAACGTTCTCGAACCATTCAAGACGTTCAATATATATTTTTTTAGAAACACGCAACTAAGTCATGACAACTCATTAACTAAGTTACGAAGTAAGGAAAACTATCCAAGGTAATTCATAATTCATTAAACTACATACATCCAATGTATTAGTTTAATAAATCTGTGTCCAATGACGATCATTGGTTAAATGAGATTTAATCACATCTTGAATACAATATTCATTAAATAGATAAGGATATATGGTGTGCTATTGTATCAGACCATCCTTTACCATACTGAATAAGAATTTAATACTTATATGATAAAATCTCATAAAGCATTGTTCTAAGTTATTTAGTTAACCGAATATTTCTCTTAATGTTTATCTCTTCATCAATGACACTACTAGTCATATTAAAATATGTAACAATTTTTTATAAATAACAAATAACTATCCAATAATCGCAAGTTCTGATATCAAATATCAAAACAATCATTAAACATTATTTTAAATAACTAGATGAGAGATCTGGTATCCAATACCTACAGTTGTCGTATTATGAGAATCGATATTATCTATACACATCTATTTTCTTAAGCTCTATAATTTACCTTCAAATATTCACAACAATTAAAAATAATTGATTAGCAAACTGTGTCAAAAGAGGCGACTTCTAAAAGTCACTAAAGCTAAGAAACGTCATTATAAGATAAACAAATACCTAATGGGGAATTCTTAATGTCAGTCAAGAATCTCGAGACATGAACTAATTCACGTCAATTCTTACCGCACAAGAAACTATTCTCTCTAGATAATTATATCCTAAGACAGATATCTATTTAGATTACTTATCGTGACTTAGTAATTAAGTCATTAACCATCTTGATTTTCAAGAAAATTGGAGCAACAGTTCCCGATGATTTTGACTAATCTAATAATATCCAAGTCAATTAACATTCTAGAACCTATTCTAGAAATTCACAACCATAAGAGAAGCTAGAAAACATATTCAAATAATATGCATGCAATGGATTAGAAGTTTAATTCTATTAACAATATAGAATAAAGGAAAAACAAAAGCAGCAATTTCCATAATATTACAAACTGCTTTAGTTATGGATTTTTAACCCAGCAATGTCTCTCACTACTTTACGTAATACCGTAATCCCCAACGAAAAATGGGAATTCAATAATTAAATGGAATACATAGTGAGAAATGGACCCCATTAATATATTTTGACTCACGGTTTTGGCACGATCTCGCCTACGTATATTCATTAGGTAGACAACTCATTGTCAATCACACTCACTGTGATTCCTGATTTTGGTCCTGATCGTTTCTCGTTATGACAGCTTTGGCGTTCACAAGGAGCGTATCAAGGCTTCACTTGCCAATGACAAACTCAAGCTACTGATGTAGTCCTAAGAATTTTGGCACGTCAGGATTTCCCCTTTCACTTGAATTTATCTAGTATCAAATATACATCCGGTATGGATAAAATTCTATCAACTACACCCTCACTGCTTTGACACTTTCTCAGATGCAGCTATAGAAAGTTACCCATAAACCGTATTGACAAGACGGACTAAGAAACATGTATCCAATACGTATCACGCTACTGCCTTATTTAAGCGAGTATATTCCTCAAGCAATCTTTGCTCTACATGCAGAATTTCAAACTAGATCAATTTCCTAACATTTCAATTCTACCATAGAAAACATAACTTAATTTAACCATTATATTCCCTTACGTTTCCCGTTAGCGTAAAATCGAAAAGTCAAGAAATATATAAATTATGTGCATGTTCAAATATCAAAATTTGATTATATATCATATATTAAGCATGACAAAGGTAATGGATGAAGAATCAGACCTGCTCTGATACCATTTTTGTTGGGGTTTTGGCGCGGGCGCAACGGAAGCTCGCGATTCGGGTGAAATCACAATTTTAAAAAATTTTAAATTATCGAATAAATTATTCAATATCAAATATGAATAATTCATTCATATCTCACCTAAACATATTTATTCGATATCAAATAACGACATAAATAGTTAATAAAACATCACGAAATTTTTATGAAAATATTTTTCCCAAAATGGCATATAAAATACATTTTTGACCGAACCGACCACTCAATGCACATGAGGGCTGCCCAAATCAGGTCCAATAGTTCTTGGGAAGTTCATGGGCTGCCCAAACAGTGGCCAATTCATTGTTTGGATAGCAGACACCCGCTAAGCCTGAAACTCACCTAGTAACACCGTTTTTCGCCATTTTCTCATATTTCAACTCTGAAATAATTTCCAACAATTGTTCCAATGCCCAAAACACATCCAATGCATTTATAAAACACATATTTCATCACCAAAAATACAAAATTTTTATATTTGATTTTGTAACAAAAAATATCATTTTTCATGCTTTAAATCCAATTTTCTCAACATCAATCATATTAATTGTTAACCCAAGAACATTCTAGGAGTTACAAGAGTGGTCATAACACTCTAGAATGGCAACAAGTCATCAAATGACTAAATTGAATCAATATTACACTAATATCATCCAATCAAACTTCACACACGCATCTAGCCTCCAAATTCATCCTCCAAATCAAAAAGCCCCAAAATCTAAGAAAGGAAGAAACCCTAGAAATATTCTAGATATTCAAGAACAAGAAACAAGCTTTTTAAGTTTAAGATTATTGAAGATTACCTCCAAATCTTGTAATTTTCTTAAACTTTTTCTTGAATTTCTTCACTTTCTTCCTTGTTTCTTCAAACAAATCTTTGGGTGCTTTTACGGAGGTATGTTTTGGCCATGGATACTCATGAAAGGAGAAAAAAATTCCACTTTAAATATCATGTCAAAACCGGCTTAGGGGTTAAAGGAGGGGTATTTTGGTCATTTAGATAATTAATCTAATTAAATAATGAAAATAAGCTTTTAAGTTAACAAATCCAATTTATAAACTTTAAGCTTAATAAAATCATGTCACATGTAACCAATAATAATCAAATATGTTGCATAACATTTATGTAATATTGAAATAATTTAATTATCTAGATATTTAACATTTAAACGTCGAAATAATTAATTAATGCAAATATTATTATATTTGTATTTTTATTTACATTAAATAATAAATACATATATTAATGGCATGTGTCAAAGTCTCATTTGAAAATTAATTAATATGTATCAAATCAAATTTTGTATCAAATATAAATATACATTAATTATCAATTGACCGAAATGCCTCTAATACATGTATTTTCATTTAACCATTTAAACGACTCGAATTAACTCATTTAATTCGGTGAAATATTATGAATAATCTATATTATTCATAACATGTTACCCAAGTTCTCAACGAGTACACTTCATATTGTGGGACTCTCTAAGTTTAGGTTTATCCGTCACGAAATCCAATTTCATGTCCATAATTCATCCACTTATGAATTATAATGACCATGAATAACCTTGCTAAACTATGCAAGTCGAGGTCATTGCATACGTATAATCCATTCATCACAGGTTATCCATATTATACTTGGGGTATAGATAAAAATGTCAAATCCTTATAATATAATATAGTCGACTTTCAAATTTACGATCTCTAAAAAACACTCAGAACTTGCTTCCAAAGTTATACCACGGCCATGGATTTACTAGATCGTAAACACGTGTAGGATACCTATGCCTTATACACAGGACTAACGGATTCTATCTTGATACGCACTGGATATTATGAGTATTATTCCACACCCAATGAACATGTGAAGGTCTGATCTAAATAGATCGGTGATGTGATTGCCATCAAAATATTGAGGATAACTCATATATCCACTGTGCTATCTCAAGTCAAATGACCACTATGCTCGCTCAACTCGAGAAGATTCCTATTGATGTTGGTGTACATTCTATTAGGAAATCTTCAGTAAGTCGTTCAGTGTTTATCAAATAATCACCTACATGTCTATACGAGTCTCCCGAGACTCATGGTTCATTGGGATAAATCTTTGGACCAAGTCACGATATACGACATGTACTAGTCTCATCGGATTTTACTAATCGATCCGTGTTAGTAAATCTTAACCCTGAACTTTATTTAAGGATATACAACTTATAGTGAAGCTTCCCAATGTCAATTACAAACTACGTTGTAACTGCGCACTACATTATAAATCCTAGGGTCTTTGTCTAATATACACGTATCACTAAATCAGATTTAGTTTCAATTTAATCATAATTAAATATCTAATCATAATTAGATCGAATATGTATATAAAAGAAAAGAGATGCTACCATTAATAAGTAATATTATGGAAAACATAGTCTGTATTCATAAATCAGACATATATACGATCCAGATTGGCACTCCGAGCACCAATCTTAAAAGTTACGTATCAACATTCCCCCAGTTCTCTACATGTGCACATGTCCTCTTCGTCAGTTCCATATATGTGACAAGTTACATACTGAGGTGAGTTTTTCCACCATGCCCCGAAAATCATAAAATCATGCTTTTGAAAGCATATTTTTCTAAAACATTTCTCGAAATATGCTTATTTATAATATAATACAAAACAAACTTGGCTAACACCCTAAATGCAAAAAATGTAAATCTGATATTTAAAAAAATTATAAAGTAAAATCAATTTAAGAAAAAGTATGATCACTCACAGATTTGAAGTTCCACTAGCATAACATCACTTTGCCGAAATGTTTTGTGGTTCCTGCAATGACTCAATGGACAACTTAATTAGAATTCATGTCGTAGGATACATTCCAAAATTATCATCGCTATATGATGATCTACATTTGTTCTATGGTAAATCACATGTATATAAGATGATACAAAGCCTTTCGGGTAGTCTATAATATTTTAGGTTAAAACTAGATTGGCTAAAAATAAATTTCCTACGAAATGGTCACGCGTCGCGTCATATAGATTTGCTTGTCGCGACGCAACCTGGAGAAGGCTAAGACAGAGAGCTGGTTTTTAGTTCGTGACGCGACGCGAGTCCATAGGCATCACTACACGCACATCAAAATCGATTCTGGGCTTATTTTTCCAGAACATGTCGCGACGCGAGGTGCATGGCGTCGTGACGGGGGGTGCATGGCGTCACGACGCGAGGCTAATTTCAGGGCCTAAATTTCACTTTTCAAATCCACACTCAAACAATCCTTACACTTTTAATCTAAGACTATCACATAGTTACTTTTCCAACCTCAAAACTCATCTTATATCACCACCCTTACACCAACCATTATCTAGAATTCTAAGATCACCAAGCATAATTTCCCAAGTATATTCATGTCTTTATAATCCTCATTAAATGTTTATAACTCCAAAACATTACCCAA
Source organism: Zanthoxylum bungeanum (assembly GCA_019454045.1). NCBI lineage: Eukaryota > Viridiplantae > Streptophyta > Magnoliopsida > Sapindales > Rutaceae > Zanthoxylum > Zanthoxylum bungeanum. Next base: position 76,826 of record SKCR01005036.1, on the reverse strand, counting down.
AATACATGTTACCGACTCTTTCAAAGCCAATTATACAATTTTCTTTTCTAAGGTAAAGCAAGGTAGAAATTGGGGCTTCAACAATTCAAACTTAAAACTGAGAATAGAAGAGGAAAATGATAAGAAAGTTACTTTGCATAAGATATACTTGAAATCATCACTTGTTGCTTCCAAAAATCTGCTTGAAAAATGAGAAAATAAATTTGAAGAACTCTCCTCACCTCTCACGTTTTTGGTGTATGAATAAGAGGGTGAATAGTGTGCTATATATAGATAAAGTGGGATTGATTTTGTGATGGAATGAATGGTTGGGATGATGCCACATCACCCAATTTATAGTTAATTCTCGAAATTATTGTAGCAGCCGCGAAAATTATGATTTTTGACCCATTTTGGTCCGAATTTGGAAAAAAGTTCTATGTGGAAGTTATAGCTCCCGGTCTAAGATTTTCGAAAATATAAATTCATAAAAATCGGAGATTATATGAAAAAGTTATGGCCCAATTACTTAAAGTTGTTCGAGGTGGAACGTAAACTAAGTTCCGCTACAAAATTTCAAGGAATCTTCTGAATGTCCCAAATGCCAATTTATGAGCACGTACTTGCTCGAACATGATTTATATCAATTATTATACCTCTGAATCGTAATAATCGCCAGGTTCTGGTATCGTATAAGTTGTCAGGTTCACCGGATGTTGCAATATCGGTCTCAGAACTGAGTGCTGTTGCAGTTTTCACTTTCATTATACATTGAGCCCCGATTTCGTTTTTGCTAAGTTTTTTTACACCTTTTAACATTTCTTTCAAACAAAATTATTGAGAGTAACTTAAACCTTATTAATCAAACACTCTTATCATAATCAAAGCTCACACACTACACATTCATATCTTCTTAATGAGCTTGGTTTACTTGGGTTATAAACCCATACTTAAATCTTCTTATTTTTTTGTGAGTGCCCAAGGTGCTGTAAACTTTTATTAACAAACATTTGTGGTTGTGAAATCCCTTATTGAGTGAGCATATTCAAAAGGGTAATTTGTGTAAAAGTTGTGAGTGATCCTAAGAACAAAACTCATTATAAATGTTTGAGAGTGAGCCATTGGAAAGCTCTTGGTATAAAGGTTTAGAGACTATTGGTTTGAAGTGAGTGACAAAAAACTTCCATGTAAGTTGTGGATTCAATTTTGATATAGTGAAAAGCTTCAAGCATGACTTGGGGGAGTGAACATTTTGGTCGAATCACTATAAACTATGGTGTCAATTTCTCTAACTCTTGCTCATTTATTTATCGCAAGTTTTACTTTATATTTGTATATTGTTTAGAAACTTTTATTGGTAATTAATTGTTGAATTCGTTAATTGTAGAAATTGAACCCTAAGGTTAACTGGTAAAGTTATTAAGTAAGTGGTTTAAAATCGAAAAGATTTTTAATATCACAATATTTGGCCAATACTCAATTCACCTCCCTTTTGAGTATAGTTAGTGTTGTTTGAGTGTTTGTAGGAAATTTCAATTTTTTTTAAAAAATAAAAAAATTAAATCCTATTAATTTAAATATTTATTATTTTATCTAACATTATTTATATATTTTACCCTCTAATCCTTAAAATTTTACAATTATATCATTTTAACCTTGGCATTTTTACTTTTATAATATGAAGTGAGCTAGTGTGTGGACGAATTTTGCATTCAATTTTTTTCCCCAAAACTTCTCGGCAGTGAAAATAGTCAGAACACTGAAAAGAGAAATGGCAAGAAACCTGAGATCTTCTCTGCAATAAAGCATCCACATTATGATGATATTTGAGGACCGAAAAAGATTCTGATTTTACTTATTAATTAATTATATACACGAGAGCAAAAACAGGGCAATTGGTAGATTCTGAAACAACAACAAAATCCTTTTATTCTGAGAGACTTGATACCATAAATGGGCGTAATTTTGAAGTGACTGAAACCAGCCTCCAAGAAAAGCTTTCCCACTCTTTCTCAGTTCTCTCACTTCCACGAACAGCAACCATCATTAACTTGTCGTACAAGAGCTTTGCTTTCGTAAGTTCAGCTTCCTCTTTCTTTTTTTTTCTCAGTATATCTATTATTATTACCTTTCCTTTCTCACCTCGCCTTGCAATGATTGCTTCTCTGTATCTCTTTAGTATCTTCAAGCAATCCTTGTCGACAAATGCATGAAAAATCGCCTGTCATTTCACAAATTCCCAATTAATTAACTAAAATAAGACCACCAAACCATAATACAATGTATATAATTAATCTGACGGTAGTAATTAAACTGAGGCATAATTTAATTACCTTGAAGAAAAAGGCATCCGCTGGAGGGATAGACTTACACATATCACCTGCTAAGAATTTGAAGTTCTCAGTGTCTAGCACTTTTGGAACAACGAGTGGAAGGTCAAGTATTGTGCATTTTATGCCGGGAAATGCCTCAGATATGATCCTGACAAAGGATCCAGTACCACCACCTACATCAACCAATGAACCCAACTCTTCGAAAATTGGCTTACAGTCCTTGACAATCAAGTTTGCTAATTGAGAATCACTGGCCATGGCTTTATTGTACATGTTGTTGAATTCAGGGTTTTGTGCCACATAATCCCAAAAGATCTGCCCATCATTAGCAGTTTCAAATGTTGAGAGCTTGTTTCCCTTGAACCACAGGCTCAATAAGTGGCATGGAGCAGTTAATGTCAAAACGACTGGTGACAAACAGTAGGGCTTATCATTGAGGAACAACTTAGAAGTCAGCGTGAGAACATAGACCTCTTCTTCTTGCTGTTGACCATTATGAACTTTTGTTGTGGAAAAGAAGCCTGTATGAACTAACAGGCGCATTACCTTAAATAGTCCGTCTTCTTTTGTTGGGAGAACATAAAGTACTGAAACTAACTTGGAGAGAGTGATGGGCCGTCTGTGTTTGTGAATTACTTCCGGATTGTCAAGCTCAACTGCACACTTCAATGAAGTTGAACTCACGTTGTTGTATATAATCTTAAACAAATGAGCTTGAGCTCCAAACAACTCTCTTGCTCCCTCATTTTGAATTGGTTCCATAACTTCAATGAGAGCAAGTTATGTTAAATTGAATTTTGTTTTTTTTTTTTTTAAAAAAAAAATGGTGGGAGAGAAGATAGTTGTAATTAATGCAAGATGGTTTTTTGTTATTGAGACATTTTTTTTTTTACAAGAAACATATATTAGGAAAGCTAAAGGTTACACGAGATAAATGGAGGAAAATGTATCTCCAAAGTCCATAAAACTTATTATTGCTGGCATATCTGGATACTCGATGAGCAGTTTCATTACAATTTCTTGGTTCGAGTTGAATCCTAAAAGAAACCATAGATTGAATCGTATTTTTAATCTTCATTACAATTCAACACACTTCCTTTAAAGTAAAGATCTTCCCTAAGATTAGGTTCACTACATTTTGAGCATCAGACTCAATGATAACTGAGGAGAGTCTCAATTCTTATACACAATCCACTCCGAACATTATAGTCTTTGTTTCTGCAAGATCCACATCTCTTTGAAATTTTGTATTTCTTATCGCAACCGCTATGAACTCACTGTGATGATTTCCAATGACCGCACCAAGCCCAACTCTACCTGCTTCCTTATTAACTGTCGCATCCACATTTGTTTTAAGCCATGAAACATGCGGGGGGGCCAGGCCAAGTCCTTTCTGATACTACCTAACTTACTACCAACTTGTCTTCCACTGTTGCCTTTGTTGGAGTTTTGGGCGATGGGGCGCAGCGGAAGCGCGGGTCGGGCGAAATCGTATTTTAAAACTTTTTCAAAATACCATATAAATTATTCAATAGCAAATATGAATAATTTATTCATATTTCACCTTAACCTATTTATTCAACATCATATAATGACATAAATAATGTTGAAACTTTGCCAAACTTTTACGAAAACAGTTTTTCCGTAAAATTACCTAAAACTCATTTTTGACCGAACCGACTATCCGATACTTATGAAAACTGCCTAGGTCAGCTCCAATAGTGTCGGGGCAGTTCATGAGCTGCCCGAATAGTGACAGATTCACTGTTTGGACAGCCGTTACCTGGTTGGCTCAAAATCCACCTGTTAACACCGTTTTTGGCTGTTTTCACTTATTTCAAGTCGGAAACACTTTCCGGCAATTGCGACAATTCCCAAAACACATCCATTACATTAATTTAACATCAAATATATCAATATATACACTGAAAATTGCAGATCTTATCCAGAACGTAAAATGAGCAAATTTTCATGCTTTAATCCAATTTTCACCATGATTAATCAAATTAATCAATCACCAATACAAAGTCACCACAAATGAAGAACTCTAGAACAATTTTAGGCATAATAAGAGTGGATATCACACTCTAGAATGGCAACAAAGTTGTCCTACAATAATTGAATAAATTGGCCTAAAATTACACTAATTCCATCCAATCTACACTTCACACATGCATAATCTTCCAATTCCAACCACCAAACTCAAAAGCCCCAAATTCTAAGAAAAAGAAGAAACCCTAGATTCCATCTAGCTTAACCAAGAACATGAATAAATTTTCAAGCTTAGGGATATTGAATATTACCTCTAATTCTCCAATATCTTTAAGCTTAATTCTTGATTTTCTCCATTGATTCATCAAGACAATTTGAGAGCTTTTAAGGTGAGGCATTTTCGGCCATTGAAGGAAGCCAATAAGAAAAAAGAAAATATTTTCCTTTTATACTAGACCGACTTTCACAGTAATCGGGGCATTTTGATCATTTAAAATTTTAATCAAATTAAAATCTATTTACACTTTATAATAATCAATCAAATTAGGACAAATAAAGTTTAATTAAAGTCATGCCACAACATCCAATAATAATTAAACAAGTTCCATTACAATAATGAAAAGATTATTAATTAATAATTTAAATATTTAACAATTAAATTTCCAAATAATTAATTAATGTAATTATTATTATATATGTATTTTTATTTACAATAAATAACAAATACATATATTTATGGCATGTGTCAAAATCTCATTTGATAAATAATTAATGTGTATCTAATCGTGTTATGTATCAAATTCAAATACACAATAATTATTAACGGATAAAATTCCTTAATATATGTGTTATCGTTTAACCGATTAAATGATCTGAATTAACTCAATTAATTCGGTGAAGGGTTATGAATAATCCGTATTATTCATTTCGCGTTTCCCAAGTACTCAACGAGTACACTTCATATTGTGAGACTCTCAGTTTAGGTTTATCCGTCTTTCGTGTCCATAATCCACCCACTCATGGATTATGACGACCACGGATAATCTCGCTAAACTATGCAAACCGAGGTCACTGCATACCTTTAATCCCTCCATCACAGGCCATCCGTATTATACATGGGATATAGATCAGAAAGTCAAATTCGTTCGGTATAATACAGTCGACTTTCAATTTACGATCACGAAATAACACTCACAATTGGTTTCGATGTTATACCACGGCCATAGATTTATTAGATCGTAAACACGTGATGGATGTCTATGCCATGTACACAGGACTGACAGATCCTATCTTGATACGCACTGGATATCATGAACATCAGTCCACACCCAACGAACAGGCGGAGGTCTGATCTTTAATATATCATTGATGTGACTTCCATCAAAGTGTGGAAAATAACTCATATATCCCACTGTGGTATCTCAAGTCGAATGACCATTATGCTTACTAAACTCGAGAAGATTCCTATTGATATGGTGTACCATATATTAGGAAACGTTTGGTGAGTCGTTCAGTGTCTTATCAAATAAACACCTACATGTCTATACGAGTCTCCCGAGACTCATGGTTCACTGGGATAAACCATCGAACCAAGTCATGATATACGACATGTACTGGTCTCAGTGGATTTTAATAACCGACCCGTGTAAGCAAATCTTGACCAGGAATTTTATTTAAGGAAATACAACTAATAGTGCGCTTCCTAATGCCAATTACAAACTACGTTGTAACTACACACTATACTGTAAATCCTATGGTCTTTATCTAATATACACGTATCACCGAATCAAATTCAGTTTTGATCTAATCGTAATCAGATATCTAATCACAATTAGATCGAATAAGCGTATAAAAGACAAGGGTGCTACCATAAAATTAGTAATATTATGGATTATACAATTGTTTGTATTTATGAATCGGACATAAATACGATTTGGATTGGCACTCCGAGCACCAACCCTAACAATTTCTCTCACTTGCTCTAGTGCCAATCCATGGTATCTTGTACACATCTCAATGTGTATCGCATACTCATGGCCCTCAAGAGCTCACCAGCACTCAAGAGGTAGGCAAAAACAAGTAAGTCTGCTTTAATAAATTGAGTCTGTCCAACAAACTCAACCGTTTTCCTTAGCCAGCATCATTAATATTTTACAGAATCCAAATTCCACATCAATATGGCCAAGACACTATATCAGTATTGTGCTATAGCTTCTAAGTTATCTATGTATTTAGAAATCAAATCCAAATACTTTAAGATAACCGCAAGCACTACACTAATACAAAAACTTCTAATTTATTGAGTCACTATGCAACTTCGTAAGTCAATACTTTATAAGTTGCAACTGATTCCACTAGTTTAGTAGAATCAACAGTGACACTCCCACTGTATCTTTTTTTTTGACTTTATACGACATAGACCATCTAATATCATAATTATAATCAAAATTGATTTGACCTTATGGTTGCTGACTAAATTCTCCATGTATGAGAAACTCGTTCTTAATATCTCAAAGATCACAAAGAACATGTTTCTAGACTCATCATATGGTCTGCAACATATCAAAACTTGTAACAATTCAATTAAATTGACATCTTTAATCACACATAATATAATATTCATTATGTCATCTGATGCATAAGATTGACTAGACATTCTAATCAATTTCACTTTCGACAAAGGAATCATCTTTTACGAAAGATGAATTCTATATATATAAAAGACACATTAACTGTCAAACAATTACACTAACTGTCATACAGATAGTCTTACTATGTCCTTTATTAGATCGTATCTAATACGTGACTAATGAGAGTTTCTCACAAGTCTCTCAGTTTTATATCATATATAAAACTTTATATCAAATATAACAGAGACTACTCCCACTGCTTTTATCGAGAAAATAAGATTTAAGATATGTAATACTAGAAAGAAATTTGTACGCTCCCACTGACCCTACTAACAAATACATATTCTCTATACTTCGATAAAACCAGACAATCTGACTGATATCAAAATTAGAGAATATGGATTTCCGGAAAGCTTATCTGAGTCTACAATAGGCTCGAAAAACTAGTATATCAAACTATGATCTTAGCAGAATACAAACTCTAGGGACATTTTAGAATGGATTCTTCAAACAAAGAAACCGTAACGGATCTCTTATTCAAAGAAACCATTTAAGAACGCCACTTTGCATTCTTTAGCCAAAATACAGTTTAATATCAACATTAACCAACAGATCCTTAATTGTTCAATTAGTGCGACTAGAGACAAGTTTTCTCAGAATCTATAATAGACTACTGAGCACAACCTTTCTCACTGTCATACTATAAAGGTCAAATCTTTATCAAGCTCACCTTGCTTTTGCTGCACAAATAATTTACACATTTTGTGAACTATTCATAACGAAAGCTTAATCAAGTTCAAAACTTGATTGTGGTAAACCATGAACAATCTTAGATCTATGGTTCAATGGTAATTTCCAAAATCGATATCAAATATCACTCCCACTATAAGTTATAGGATAATTTTCTTCGATAAGAAAACAACAGAATCATTAAGTATCAAATATTTTATAAATGATTGGACTTATACGGAAGTTGTCTAAGGGTCTTTTCATCTTATTAATTACGTAGTTCCATTACAGTTTATCACTCTCTCATTTGACTTCACTAAGTCAAGTCATTTCTACAACCGTCAACATCCAATGTTAACCACCAAGTAACAAAATAATTTAATTACTCGGGACTGTAGAAAAGATATTCTATCAAATAGAATACAATATTCCATTAAATAGAATAAATGATAAACCTATCACTTGTACCTTCGATGCACAAATACTTTCAATTATATAACCATTACACAAAAGGAAGTCTCAAATCTCAAACTTTCAAGATTCAATTTTTTTTTACTATACATATCATATATGTAACTGTAGAAACAAATGGAATCTAAATTAAAAAGACGAAATAGCGTTATTGGAGTATAACCCCAACAGTACTGAAAACCAATTCGAAAACACTCAATATTAACGAATCATATAAGATTTGATAACTCCCCTGACCAATTCCATCACAATGGAATCGTGGAAGTTTAATATTGAGTAAGAATCATATTCATTAAATAACTTTAGAACTAAATTGCCTTAAATTCATGCGTTTGATGATATCAAACATCTTCAAACAATTCAAAGATGCACAATGAATTTCTAAAGATACAGTTTTCAACACTACAGATAGAACACCTTTGAACCTTTCAAAATATTATATCCGTATTTCACTAGAGACATACTGAAAATTCTCGAACAATTCAAGACATTCAACATGTTCTCTATTTGAAACACGTAACTAAGTCATGACAATTCATCAACAAAGTTACGGAGCAAAGAAAACTATACAAGGTAATTTCCAACTCATTAAACTATACACATCCAATGTATTAGTTTAATAAATCGGTAGTCCAATGACAATCATCGGTTAAATGAGATTTAATCACTTCTTGAATACAATATTCATTAAATGGTTAAGGATATGTGGTGTGAACTCATATCAGACCATCCTTTACTATATGAAATGATCATCTAATGCTTTTATGATAAAGCTCATAAAGCACAGTTCTCAATTATTTACTCTACCGAATATTTTCTTAATGCTTATCTTTTATTAATGACACTACTAATCACTTTAAAATATGTAAAAAAATTGTTTATACAGAACAAGTTGTTAGACAATTATGACCCATAGCGTCACTGTTTGTAAAAGACATTGTGTTTTTGTACAAAATTAACTATGTAGTAATGAAATTGCCTTTTACCGTTTCGTAATTTATTTTCTTTGATATATAAATGGTAAAAGTCCATATGATTTGTTCTGGACTGAGATGATATGAGACAGTATCAATCCATAAAGGTTTAATCATTAAATATCCTAGTCGTATTATTATCGAGACTGGACATCGATAATGCGGAATAGACTAGTATTGCACTTGTGCACGTTGTGAGGGCATAACGGCATAGTTCTCATATGTTTAGGTATAGGATACTTATGCAAGTGCGATAGGAGGTTGTGTTTTACCGATGGTACAGAAAACAGCTTCGCTCTGGATAGACCCCACGGAATCCCATTGGTATTATGTATATGTGTCTATGGGAGTCTGCTTCAGGGTAGGTGTATTTGGTCTTAACCTGAGACTTGCATCTCTAGTACTGGCGAAAATTGGTAAACTTTGGTTTTGGTCGTCCAGGGCTTTAACAGGTTCTATGTACGCCTCTATTGGGTTTATTGAGAATCGTAGTGTATTGGATGTGATATCAAGACAGAAGTATCACTTCAGACATATGGAGATGATGATCACGCAGGGATTCATAACTAGTTCTCTATTGTGTTGCAACCATCGGGATAATATGACAAGGTCATGATTATCCGATTCAAAGAGACTAGTTGCTTGATATCCGATATATGCTTCGTACGGGGCAGACACTATTCCAGCCTCAGGCCTTGCATGTGACATTTGATACTAGATCGCAATATGCAATACTACGTATTATACGCCTGACATAGATTATATATTCCAGTAAGAATATTTCTGGAGAATTAGGTAGGCACGGTGCTTTACTAGAAGCCAACCATGTCTTGTAAATCGGTAAGCATGTGGTACGAGGTACTCACTTTATCGGATAGTCCGATGACCGAATTTACTGCCAACATATCCAGAGGTCTCTTGGGTCGCTTCCCAAAGATTCACCGATGACAGTTGACTCGACTAGAATTAATCTGGGATTAATTTAGAGAGAGAAAATTAATCTGGGATTAATTGAGGCTTTATTTAATCTGGGATTAAATGTGTTCGGAAGAGAGAGAACGCGATTAATTTGGAATTAATCGGTAAGTTAAATTTAATAGTTAAATTTGATTTTTCTATTTAATTTATACGTATGGGCTAAAATTAATATATCAGATATATTAATATGAATTGGATTTCGTTACGAAATTAAAGTCAAATTTTAATACGAACGAACGAATTAATTTAGAATTAATTCATGAACGACGTTCGTAATATATTTACGAGGCATCGTTATTTATTAAATTAGATTTAATTATTTAGCGATGAAAGTTCGTTTAATCGGATTAAACGGAACTGAGCTGCGGTAAATATTCGTAGAGACATTTGAATTTTGAATTCAAATGTGGGGCCCACTTCACATGTGGTAGTTGGGAGGGTAGTTGGCATTTATGCCAAGCCACCAACCATCCAACCACCTTGTAATGGTTTTGGTAAAACCATTTACCCAACCACCTTGTAATGGTTTTGGTAAAACCATTTACCCAACCACCTAGTTTAGGTTAAAAAAAAGGTAAAAGTGATTTTACCAAAAGCCAACTCTCTCTCTCATTTACACACACTTGAAAAAAACACAAACCCTAGCACACTTAGCTTTGGGCGCGAACACTAAGTCTCTCTTCTCTTTGATTTTGTTTCAAATCAACAAAGCTAGCACTTGTACAAGTCTTCTAAGGTGATAGGGAAACCAACTCATCTTCTCAAAATTTTAAAAGCTCAAATCTGTTCATTGTAAGTATATTCCGCAACTTATAATGATCTTTATCACATGTTTTCATACTTATTAGATCCTTGGCATGTTCTATGAACAACTAACAATGGTATCAGAGCCAATTTTAAGCATGAAAAATTCTAGGGTTCTTGAGCCTAAATTTTGGGGCTTTTATGTTTTAACATGATTCTTTCAAATTGATGCTTTGAGCATGCTTAGAATATGATAACTTAGAGTTATGCATGATTATATTTGAGACATATCAAGTGAATCAAATTTTTTAAATAACCCTACCTTGGCCGAAACTAGAACAGTGGACTGCACTTCTATTTTTTGGTTACATGAAATGATGTGTTTAAATGCATGTTTATATGTTGATTATTGGTTTGATTTGATTAGAATCAAAGTCAATAATGTTTATGTTAAATTCAAAGAGCATGTTGAGCATGAAAATGATATGTTTTGCTTCAATTTGTGTTGAGCATAAATTAATTAACTTAAGCATGATTAATTAGTTTATTAAGATATTTTGGAAATATTAAGGTTAATTAATTAATCATGGCTAATACACTTTAATTATAATAATTAAAATATTTGGAATATTAAAATTATAATAATTGGCCTTTTAAAGTTTATTGGGCCAAATGTGTGTAATTGGGCTAAATGGGCTTGGTTTGACCAAGTTTAGTTTTGGACTTTTGGATTGGATCCAATTGGGCCCAAAACCAATTCCATAAAGTCCAAATACATCACTTGGCCCTTTAAAGAATATAATTGGGCCTAATGGGCTTAAATTGATTTGTTGGCAATATGGTGATTTCTATTGGGCCTTGGCATTTTGGGTTTGATCCATTATGGCCAAAGCCCATGCCTTAAGATTCAATTAAAATCTCATTGGACTTTAATTAAAATGACATTGGATGTTATTGGGCCTTTGAGACCCATCAAGATTATATTTGGAATCCAAGTCTTTAAGGCAAATATATAAGTGTAAATATTTAATTTGGAATTAAATTGGAATTAGTATTGAATACAAATAAATTGGATTTAAATTTGTAGTTCGATATAATTCAAGATTACGTACTTAAGAGTATTTATTCTTAAACGAGTTGGACTCGCGCAAATCAAATCGTTGTTTGAACATTTGATGGTCATTAATCAAAGATTAATTAATTGGATTAGATTGATTGAATAACATGCTTTGTATGAATACATGAATGTGTTGTATGAATAATGTATATCGAATGGACATTAGAAGGGCGAGGGCAATTTTGGAAATTGTAATAAATTTAGAATTTATTAAATTGGACCTGCGTGTCCAGCCTTTTATCCCCTTATTCTTTGTATTTCTCTTCTCACCAATTCCCCTTAATGTAAATGAGGTTTCTTTATTATATTATGTAATTGGGTAGGAGTTAGAATAGTTCTAGCCCTGGAGAGGAAAGAGAGCGATTTATTCTAGGAACAATCTGTTTAAATATCCATCCGTATGTCGTTATTAATTTACTTTTCGTGCCTTATGATGTTTTAGATGCATGCTTAAGGGTGTATGATGAGACCTTAACAAACATAATAAATTGATTGCCAATTTACGCGAAAAACCCTCAAAAGCGTTTTCCTTCCATTGAGTGATTCTTACTCAAGATCCAAAGTTGGCATTGGTTTGTTGGCCAAAGTCAAGACCTTTGTCAATTGCGGATGTGTTTGAATCATGAGAGTTTTTATTCTATATCAGTGTCTTGTCCAAGTCGTGATTTATTGGCCAAAGTCAATATCACTTCTTGTCGGTCGACATTGATTACGAAGCTTTCCATGTCAATGGGTCTCGCTTAACTGAAATCATTAAGCTTGTTGTGCCAAAGCCAAGACTTAGTTGATTCAGAGGAAAAAAGGTTAGGAAAATATATTGGATATATTGACATATATATTGTATATATGTTTCAGACTTGGATGTCCACATACCGGATCTAGGAATTGGATGAGATCCAATTGATCTTCGAGATCTACCTAGTGAAATATCAAAGTCAAAGTTGTGTGTTATTTCACGGGATCCTAGCCCACTAGGAAACTAGGTTTCCCGAGTACTCGACAGAGGGATAGATGCTCGTCGAAAAATAGTGGGAGGCTGGTATTGAATTTGCAATTTCATTCAGATACTTAGCTTTACGCGCTTTCAAAATATTTCGTCAAAATTATTTTATTAGTTGGACTAATACAATGTTATTTTTCTTGTAATAGTTAGATTGTACCCAAATATCATTGACTAGATAGTTGGACTATCGTAGTCAATATGACTGGAAAGGGAAATATCCGAGACATTATCATGGGCGAAAATGTCTTTAAGGGCACGAACTTTACCGATTGGGAAATGAATCTAAGGATAGTCCTTAGAGCCGAGAGGCTGCTGTACACCATACAGACACCTCTTGGGCCTAAGCCCAAACCTGATCAGCTACTTGATCTGGATCTTTGGAAGACTCACAGCGATGATTGCGATACTGCTCAGTCTATTATGCTTGCTTCCATGACTCAGCATTTCTGTCGACAGAACAGGGACTTGGATCCCTATAACATGTTGGCGAGGTTGCAAGATCTTCACCGATCTAACCGAAGGTCGCAGAGATATGAGTTAGTATAGAAGCTCTTCAGTTCACGTATGTCAGAAGGCATGTCTGTTAAGTCCCATGTGGCACAGATGATTGCTGACATAGATGAGCTGGCTGAAATGAGGATAGTCTTTGAGGCTGAGATTACCATAGATATGATATTGTAATCTCTCCCCGTCACTTGGAGACAGTTCATCATAAACTATAATTTGATAAACACTAATGATACTCTTGGAGACTTGTTGTCAGTTCTCAAGGAAGCCGAGAAGGAGCTACTTAAGGGCAATAAGCGCGAGGCGCACTTTGCTTCGATATCTCAGACACCGAGGGCTGGGCCCAATGCGACTGGGGGTGTGAAGAAGAAGAAGCATAAAAGAAAGGGCAAGGCCAAATCGTCAAAGGCCTCTAGCCTAGAGACAAATCTCAGGATGTTTGCCTCCAGTGCGGCAAGCGGGGTCACTGGAAGCGTGACTGCCGCGAGTACAAGGCGCTCCAGAAGGAGATTAAAGCGGGCAAGGCACCGGCTTCAGGTATGTTTGTTATTTAGATAAACATGACTACTTCTAGTTTTAAAAATTGAATTTTTTATTCTGGTTGTGGTACTCACATATGTACTGATGTGCAGGATCTGTGGATTAGCAGGAGACTGACCTCATGGGAGATTGATCTACGCATTGGAAATGGGGCACCAGTCACCGTTTTGGCCGTTGGCACTTTTGTTTTAGAACTGCTCTCAGGGCATGTACTTGAACTTACAGACTACTATTATGTACCTAGTTTGACTAGGAATATCATTTCTGTATCTATGTTAACCCAATGTGGGTATACTTTTGTATTCATGAATACTGGATGTTTTACGTATAAAAATGATGTAGAAATTTACACTACTGTTGCAAAAAATGGTCTTTACATTTTGATTATAAATAAATATCAAACAAATAATATAACAAACAAAAGGCTCAAAATGAGTAACAAAGATGAAACTTATATGTGACACTGTCGTCTGGGACACATAAACAAGACTCGCATTGTTGGACAGTTATGACCCATAGCATCACTATTTGTACAGATCATAGTGTTGTTGTACAAATTAACTATGTAACAAAAGAGATTGCACTATTATCATTTGTGATTAGATCACCTTAGATATATAAATGATAGGAGGTCCTTATGATTTGTTCCTAGATTGAGAATGATATGAGACAGTATCAATCAACGAAGGATAAATCATTAACATCCCTAGTCAGAGCATTGTCGAGATTGGACATCGATAGATGCGTAAAAGACTAGTATTACACTTGTGCGTGTTATGTGAGACATAACGGCATAGTTCTCGTATATCTGGGTATAGGATACTCAGGCAAGTGTGATAGGAGGTTGTGTTTCACCGATGGTACGAGAAACAGCTTCGCTCTGGATTAGACCACCGCATAATCCCATTGGTAGTATGACTTTGTGTCTGTGGGAGTCCGTAATCAGGGTAGGTGTATTTGGTCTTAACCTGAGACTTGCACCGCTAATACTTGCGACAATCAATGTACTTTAGTTGAGGTCGTCCAGGGCTTTAACATGTTCTGTGTACGCCGATGCTGGGTATATTGAGAATCGTAGTGTATTGGGTGTGATGTCAAGACGGAAGTGTCACTCCAGTCATATGGAGATGATGGTCACGTAGGATACGGTATTAGTGCTCTTATATGCTGTGCGGCTATCGGGATATAATGACTCGGTCATGTATATCCGATTATTGAGACTAGTTACGAGACATCCGACATGTGCTTCGTACGGGGCAGACACATATCCAGCCCCAGGCCTAGCACGTGATCATCCGATACTGGATCGAAATACGCAATACTACGTATACTACGCCTGATATAGATCACATATTCCTATAAGGATATTTCCGGAGAATTGGGTAGGCATGGTGCTTTGCTAGAGGCCAACCTTGTCTTGTAAATTGGTAAAACGTAATACTTGGTACTTACGTGTTCGGATAGTCCGACGACCGAATTTACTGCCAACATATCCGGAGATCTCATGGGTCACTTCCCAATGATACACCGATGACGTATGACTCGCATTATATATTAATCTGGGATTAATTTGAAGAGAGAGAAAATTAATCTGGGATTAATTGCGGAGATATTTTATCTAGGATAAAATATCAATTTAAAGAGAGAGAACGATTAATTTGGAATTAATCGATAAATAATATATTTGATATATTAAACGAAATTGGATTTCGATTAGGAATTAAAATTAGATTTTAATTCAGGCGCTTGAATTAATTTAGAATTAATTCTCGAGCGACGTGATTAGTAAATTGGATTTATTAACGAGGCATCGAGAAAATCGTTAATTTAGAATTATTGAAACCGAGCTCGGTATGTGTTTGCGAAGTTACTTCGATTTTGAATCACATGCCGCAAGTCGCATCGTAAATCACATCGCAAGTCATAAATGTCAAATCGCTTTTTGGAAAAGTAACTTTGACTCTTTGACTTTGACCTTTAAAATTTGGAGGGAAATTTTGGGGGGAAAAGACTTTTGACTTTTTGGAAAAGTGAAAGCCTTTTCCTTTTCACATTTTACCAAGGGTAAAATGATTTAATAAACATTATTACATTTGTTTTATTTCTTTTTGGAAAAGAAAATAAATGGTAAAACATTTTAGTAATTTTGGAAATTATATAAGTGAAATGTTTTACCCTTTTTCCCTTAACCTAATCTCCCATCCATCTCTCTTTTCCTCTCACATGGTCACGCCCAAGGCAGAAAACTACCCAAGCTTGGCCGAAAATGATGGTTCCTTTTTGTGGGTTTTGTGGCAAAATCCAAGTGCTAGCACACTCCTAAGAGGCATATAGGGATGGCAAAATCCGGATCCGGACCCGGGTCCGGTCGGATACGGGTCCGGATCCGGAAAAGATTTCTTCACCCCGGGTCCGGTTCCGGACCCGGGTAAATATTCCCGGGTCTACCCGGTCCGGACCCGGGTCTACCCGGTCGGGATCCGGACACCCGGTCCATTTTTTTTTAATTTTTTTTAATTTTTTTTAATTTTTAATTGTATTATTTTATATTTATATTTAGATTTTCTCAATTTAATTAGTTTTATTTCAATTCTTTTATATTTTTTAATTATATTTAGTTATATTTTTTATATATATATATACATATTATTTTGTATTTTTCATTTTTTTTTAATAATTTTTTTATTTTTTTATTTTTTTTTCCGGACCCGGGTCTATCCGGGCCGGACCCGTGCGAACCCGGGTCCGGATCCGGATACACCCGGGTTCGAATTTTAAAGACCCGGGTCCGATTTTTTTAATGCCGGACCCGGGTCGTCCGGGTCCGGGTATACTTGCCATCTCTAGAGGCATACGAAGCTGTTAGGGAAACTCACCCACGAGCCGGGAATCAAACGACGAAGATTCGGAGCTCAATTCTTGGATTCTTAAAGACTCAAAACTGATTTTTTTGAGCAGTGGACTGCAGTGTTTGGGCGCCACTTTGAAGGACCAAAACTTGAAGTTTTGTTCGTTGTTTCATCTCAACTGATCAATGTAAGTATTCTGCAACTTCTTTGATATGTATTTCACACATCTTCATGCTTGTTTGATGATCTTGGGACATAGAATAAAACCAACAATGGCATCAAGAGCCTAGGTTCAAGCATGAAAGTTTAGGGCTTAAAATTTGGGTATTTTGTATTTGAGCATGATTTGAATAATTGGATGTTTAAGTATGCTTAATACATGTTAAATTGAATATTGATTGGATCAATTTCATGAATTAACGTTTAAAACAGTTTTCCCCAAATGTTAATGTTAACTAGCACTTGTATTACTTCTACCCGTTACACTACACTTCTAAAGAAACCTCATATACATTGAGGGGAATAGATGAGAAGAGAATACAAATAGAATAGAGGTGATAAGGCTGGACACGCAGGTCCAATTTAATAAATCGAATTTATTACAATAATTTCCAAAATTACCCGCACCCGACTAATATCCATCTGATATACACTATTCATTCATCACAGCCAAGTATTCACACAAGCATGTTATCAATCAATCTAATCAAATTAATTAATCTGATAATTAGTGATCATCCAATGTTCAAACAACGATTTGATTTTGATCGAGTCAAACTTGTTTTGCGAATATGTACTCAAAGTACGAATTCTCGAATTAAATTAAACTACATCATTAAATCCAATTTAATATGTATTCAATTCTAATTCGTTATTTAATTTCAAATTAAATATTACACTTTAATAATAAACCTTTTACGACTTAAATTCCAAATTTAATTGCAACGCGTCTCAAAGACCGATTAACGTCCAACGTCAATTCAATTAAAGTCCAATGAGCTTTTAATTGATTTCTTAAGGCGTGGACTTTTGGTCAACTCGGGTCAAACCGAATAACCAAAATCCAATTCGGGATTTACCCCATAAGCCCATAAATCAATCTTGGCCCATCAGGCCCAATTAAACTTTAAAGGTTCATTAAATCGCATTTGGGCTTTATGGAAGCGGTTTTGGGCCCAATTGGATCCAATCCAATTTGCCTAAACCTAACTTTGTACAACAAAGCCCAACAAGCCCAATGACAACTTTTAAAAGCCCAAATCCAATTTTAAGGCTCAATTAATTAAATACAAAAATCCAATTTCACATTCAATTAACCTAAAGTGTATTACATGATTAATTACCCAAATTAACATTTCTAAAATATTAATTTATACAATTAATCATGCACTATTTCATTATCACATGCCCACACATTTAATGAAAAATCAAACCCATTTTCATGCTTCAAAGTCTTGGTAATTTGGGGATTTTATGTCCGATTCAAATTCAATCCAATCAATTACACAATCGACATTAAATCATATACCCAAATGATTTCCAATTCATCTAATGAACAAAAAATCAAAATTCCAAGACAATTAGGACTTATCAAATTCGGCCACCATAAGCAAATTGGGGAAAAATGATCCAATCACATTTTCATGAAATTGATCCAATCAATCTTCAATTCAACTATATTTAAGCATACTTAATCATCCAATTTCATAAAATCATGCTCAAATTGAAAATACCCAATTTATCATTTTAGTGAATTTACAATGGTATGGGATAGGCTACATAGAAAACTAAAATAGAAAAAGAATCATATAGTAATGAACAATAATAATGAATATAGGAAATCTGCATCTAATAGGGAAATATAATAAAATCACGAATCCTTAAGGTATTAGGAATTGTATTTTGGATCTTGATTCCATGATATATATTTTCATAATAATATTTCTTAATATTCCTTAACACATATAATGAGGAAAGTGAAAATGAGAGCATAGAACTCATTGAACCAATTTTGGAGGAACATATTTAGAGGAGTTTATCTTATCCCATGAAAAATTATACTGCTAATTTTTTTGAATCAAGTTTGAAATTAAATTCGGATATTCCTAATGGGTTTTCACTTGTTTCTACACAGGTACTGGAAGACGATGGAAAAAAATAAAATTTTGAGGAACTAGGAGCGCTGGAAGAAGAAAAACATGAGGAAGCACCCAAATTAGAGTTAAACACTTTGCCAGAATGATTGAAGTATGCATTGTTGGAGATAAACAAACTTATCTTATGGTAATTTCTACTTCCTCATAAGCAATAAAGAATGTAAATTGTTAATTGTATTGAAAAAACATAAACTGGCAATTGGATGGACTTTAAAAAACATAAAAGGCATTAATCCATTGATCTGCACACACAGAATACATTTAAAAGATAATACTATGACATATCATCAACCCCAAAGAAGATTAAACCCTCACATGAAAGAAGTGGTAAAAATAAAAGTCCTTAAACTTCTTGATATATGCATTATCTACGCTATCTGCGATAGTGAGTGGGTAAGTCCTACACAAGTTGTACCTAAAAATTATGGAATAACTGTTGTGCGAAATGATAAAGGAGAATTAATTCCAACTCGAATCTCATCTAGTTGGCATATGTGCATAGACTATAGAGAACTAAATGATGCCATTAAAAAAAATCATTTCCTTTTACCTTTTCTTGACCCAATTTTAGAAAAAGTAGCAAGACATCCCTACTATTATTTTCTTGATGATTACTCAGGTTATTATCAAATTCATATTGCTTTAGAAGACCATGAAAAGATCATATTCATATGTCCATTTGGAACATTTACATTTAGGAAAATGCCTTTTGGACTTTGTAATGCACCAGCAACATTCCAAATATGCATGTTAAGCATATTTAGTGACATGGTTGAACACTATTTAGAGGTTTTTATGGATGATATACCTATTTTTGGGAATTCATTTGATAATTGCTTGAATAATTTTAAAAATATTTTGAAAAGATGTGAAGAAAAAGGATTTGAATAATTTGAAAAATATTTTGAAAAGATGTAAAGAAAAAGAACTTGTGTTAAATTGGAAAAAATATCATTTCATGACTAATTCGGGAAATGTTTTGGGACACGTTGTGTCATCTAAAGATATTGAGGTTGACAAGGCAAAAATAAACGTAATCTCTAAATTCCCATCACCAAAAATAGTCAGAGAAATCAATTTTTTCTTAGGACATGCAGGATTTTATATGAGGCTCATCAAAAACTTTAGTACCATATCCAAACCCTTGTGTAATCTCCTATTAAAAGATGCGACATTTGAATGGAAAGAAGAATGTCAAAAATGATTCGAAAATATTATCAATCTTTTAACTTTTTCTTCTATCATGCAATCCACTGATTGGTCTTTGCCTTTTGAGCTAATGTGTGATGCCAGTGATTATGCAGTTGGTGTAGTGTTTGAACAAAGAAAGAAAGGTAAGCTACATATAATATATTACGCAAGTAGAACTTTAAACAGTGCGGAAATGAATTACATTACCACGGAAAAAGAACTATTTGCTGTAATATTTGCATTGGATAAATTTTAATCATATTTAATTGGATCTTCAACAGTTTTTTATTCTGATCATGCTGCTGTTAGATATTTGATGTCTAAACATGATGCAAAGCCAAGATTACTCCGGTGGATTTTGTTGCTTCAGGAATTCAATCTCACAATCAAAGACAAAAAAAAGAGCAAAGAATATGGTTGCAGATCATTATCGAGACTCACAAATGAGTCATCAATTGATACAACTCCTATCAATGACTTTTTTCCTGATAAAATTTTATTTTATGTAATACAATGTCTTGGTATGCTAATTGTCAATTTTCTTACAATAGAAAAAATACCTCCAGATTGGAGCCATCAAGACAAGAAGAAATTTTTTATCGAAGTCAAAAGATTCTATTGGGACGATTCATATTTTTTTAAGTATTGCCCTGATCAAATTTTCCGACGATGCCTATTGAACGGTGAGATAAGTGGTGTTATTCAGTTTTGTCATTCAGAAGCATGTGGAGGTCATTTCTCATCTAAGAAAACCTCTGCAAAAATATTACAATGTGGATTTTATTGGCCCATCATTTTTAAAGATACTCATGCTTTTTGCAAAATTTATGAGAATTGTCAAATTTTGGGATCCATTTCAAAAAGAAACATGATGCCCTTAAATCTCATCCTTATCATTGAAATTTTTGATTGTTTGAGAATAGATTTCATAGGTCCATTTCCACCCCCATTTCGATTTTTATATATTTTAGTTGCAGTTGATTATATCTCAAAATGGGTTAAAGCTTTCTTGTATTTTCTTTTTCTTTCAGCAATAAAATTATGTGTCTTTATTCAAATTATGAGTAGCTAATTCTTTTGGCTGAGGAAAATGGTGAAACTTTTAAAATGAAAATATAGATTAATCTCACTTATATTATAATATATAATTATAATCGAATGTTTAATACTTAATTTAAATCTGAATTAATTATTAACAAACTTTGATACCGCCAATATGACTGATTTTATTTATTTGTTATAATTGAGGACCTAACTGGACTTATTATAGACAAAAGTTATCACCGCCTTTATGGCTGATTTTAAATGTTTTGACATAATTAATTCTTGAAATAAATTAATTAGTTAATAATGACAATTTATATATTATAAAAAGTAAGATTTCTATATTTAAAATATTAAAGTGGATCCTCTAACCCCCAGTATTTTATTTTATTATTGCAGTACAATTTAAAATTCTCAAATCACTTCAAAAAATTTCAATCATTTAATTTTCACTCAAATTGTTATTTTATTCTATTAAATATATTCTCTGTGGATCGACCCCGGTCTTACCGGTTATTTTACTACTTCGACACTCTTATACTTGGAAGTAAAGAACCACTTTTTAAGCGTGTCAATTTCTATTAGATTCATGACCATGCTTTCATTATTTTAATATTTGGTCATAAACTAACTCTATTATTTTAGAGGATGATGTAACCAATGCTTGAACTTATATGTTGTTTGTCAATTTGATTTTTATGAAGTTTTAATTCAGTTTATTTATATTCTCTTGTGTTTAATACTTCTAGTTTGTTGGCCATAAATTGAGATGATGCATGTTTAGAATCTGGCACTTGGGTAAGAGGATTTTAAATAGGATCTAAAGAATATAACCTAAGAGATTTGTAGAGTTCGGGAGAATCTATAATCTCTTTGAAGTCGTTAACAAAGAATCACAACCGTAATAAGTTGTTAATTATTATATTTTTATAGGGATATCAAAATCTATAATTGATAACATATTCACTCGGCGCTCAGGAGAGAGAGTTAGAATAATTTAGGATTCTTGACTTATAAATAATGCAATTGAATAAGAATTAATTGGCATAGAAAATACATAGGGGATAGTTAAGTGAAATCAGGCTCTATAATCTCTCTCATATTGATCTTTTCTAAATTAAACATTTTCATATTTTGCTTGTTTAATTTTTAGTTTTACATTCAGATTATTTTAAATTGCTTCGAAGTAAGGTTAAATTTACTAATTATAGTATTTAGTGTGAGTTGAATATAATCCATGTGGGTTCGACACTCTTTCACTTATCTTTACTAAAACTTGATATTGTACACTTACGATACGATATAAAATATCACAACAAGACCAAGCTATCATCCGCAAAAAAGTAAGTGCGAGATGACCATATCTTTTCCAAATTTCATTCCACTAAAGTCTGTATCCCTCATGCCCTTGTTCACCAGCCTTGAGAGTGCTTCAGCATATAAGATAATGAGATAATAAGATAACAGAAATCCCTACTGAAGCCCTCTTTGTGGGTGTATCAACTCTTTAGCCTTGTCATTAATAAGAACAAGGTAGTTAGGTGTAGAGATGCAGTTATGAATAGCCCTTTTCCAAAATTCCGGGAACCCCAATTTTTCCAACACCCCAATTAAAAATCTCCACTCTACTCTATCGTAAACTTTACTTATATCTAATTTTAATGCCACCAATATTTTGTTTCCATGTTTCTTCTTTCTTATCTTGTGTAGACACTCGTATCCAATGATAACATTGGATGTGGTCAACATGTCTGGGACAAACGCACTCTGGTTCGGAGATATCAAGTCACCAAGTACCTTTTTAAGCTTATCGGTCGCACATTTAGCTATAATCCTATATATAAAACTACATAAGCTTATGGGTCTAAATACAGAGATTGTTGTAGGCTGTTTTTTTTAGGGATTAGGGCAATCAATGTTTGGTTTATGGTTGAGATATCAATAAGTTAGTTGAGGGCTGTCAAATATGTTTGTGTTACCTGCTCTCCTATGACATCCTAGTGTTTTTGGAAAAACACAGCTAGAAGTCCATTTTGCCCGAAGGCTTTATTGGGTGCATCTCTCTAAGAACTTCACGAACATATTCTGCTGTGAAAGGGATATTTAGAACTGCCTATGTCAATTTTTTTTTTAATTCCTTCCACTGCCAATTCAATCTGTTCTGATGAAGGGTCTCTGGATGTGAAAAGATCAGCAAGGTAGTTACTGGCTACTGCAGCAATATCCTCTTCACTAGTCACTCATTCCCCTTCCTCATCCATTATTCCCATAATCATATTATTCTTTCTCCTTTTCGAGGCATATGCATGAAAGAACTTCATATTTTTATCCCCAATTTTGAGCCAATAGATTCTTGACCTGTACCTCCAATAGATCTCTTCTTCCCGCAGTAAAAAATCAATTTGTTCCTCTATCCTACCAATCTCTTTACCTTCTCAAAATTGATCTCCTTGTCTTTTTATCCCCCGTAATTCACCCTGCAATACCCTAAGTTTTTTGTGTCTGCCCCCAAGCTCCTTAGCACTCCAAGTCTTCAGACTCTCTTGAGTTTTCCCCACACACTCAAAAGCAGCATGAAATGGGTTGCGTTTCTGTTCTCCCCTAAATACTTTCCAGTAATCCTTAATAATATCTTCACAAACTTGATACGAGCTCCACATATCTTCATAAAAGAACCTCCTACCTTTAATTTTACTTAGAAATTCCCTCCACATTCTACCATTCACTTCCAGCAAAATCGGATTGTGGTCTGAACCCCATGCTCTTATATTCCTACTCGTGAGCATCATATTCAAACTCTACCATTTTGAGTTGCCGCGAAACCTATCAAGCTTTTCTTCAATCAATCCCCCGCCCAAACCTCCTATTAGACCATGTGAAATGATAACCTAAATAACCTAAGTCCTCAAGATCATAAACCTCTAAAACCTCCCTGAACACATTCATGTCTTCTGGCCTTTTCTCTTCCATTCCCAACTTTTCCCCAGCAAGTAAAATTTCATTGAAATCTCTTCCCCTCACAAATCCAAGGCAAATTAAATATAGCTGATAATCTCCATAACAGTTATCATGTATGTCTCTTCTGTGACGCCTCTAGATGACTATAAATCCTTGAGAATCTTCAAGTAAAGCCTTCATTGCTCTTCATTGTAGCATCAATTGTTGAGATTTATGTCCTAGAGCTCCATGTATTGTAAACGGAATTGATTATTGTAATAATAATAATAAATGCATTACTCATTTTATCAAAGTTGTTTGATTTATATCACATATTGTCCAATTGTCTTGTTTACCTTAATTACTCTTGTACCTTCAGACTTAGTGTATGTTTGATGCACGAGAGGATTTAAGTCTAGATTTAGTAATCTAAGTAGTCCGTAGAGAGAAACAAAGAGGGTACTTTGTTTGTGGTTTATCTATAGCTGCGGTCCATTCTATACTTGTATGACGACCTTGATCCGGGATCATTTATGTAGTGACATGAGAATGGAGACACCTTATATGATGAGATCATATAGGACTGGACTCGGATAAATACAAATTTCTTTTAATATCTATTAACCGAAGAAATTAATTTTATCTAATATATGTCTATATATGGATTCGATCTTAATCCTGAGTATACTACGAATTCCCTAATGACAGACTATGTCCTTTGATTTACTATGGTGAGGTTGGTGTTGCATTCCCGGCCAATAACTATGTATTTTGGGGATATGTTTTGGTGTGTAGCTGGAAATATTTTACATAGATATGGAATTCACTCATTCTTAAGAGAATCATAAAAATATCTTTTTTAAGAGTTGATTCGAGACTTGAACAATTTGAGCGCTCAACTTTTCTATTGCGAATAGAAAATTTTATATTCATAATTGTTATGAATTAATTATTCATTATAGAATCAATGGTACTGAAGAGACAAAATATTTAGAAGGGTTTAACGGACTTTTGACCAGGCTCTATTTATGAGATATTCGTGAAGGGCTATATCCATATGTAATGACTATATCGATGGACACCGAAGTTGTTCGGTTTTATTTAATCCATCTACGGTAATGGGAGTTCAACTTTGAGTTCTTAGTGGAATAACATGGAGTTAATAATTCGTAATATTTGATTAAAGAGTTTAATTAATATTTCAGAATTATTAGAGCTCGGAACCGTAGGTCCATTTGGTCCTCGTGCTAGCTCGATTAACTGTAGAAAACCTAATATAATTAGATTGTCTAATTATATGCTCACTTTATATTTGTATATTATTAATGAGATTAATAATATTTATTGTCATAAATGAAAACTATGTTAAGTTAGTTTAACTTAATGTTTTATAGAATTCTTTGATTATGAGATACTCAAGTTAGTAATAATTATGAGATAATTACTACAACATAATTGAAGGTAAATAAATCATTATTTCGATATTGATTTTTATTTACCATTGGAGACAAAGCCATATAGTTTACCATATCATCCAAGCAATTATGCTATTAGGTGGCTTGTATACACCTAATATATTTATCATTAGCTAATGCATTTTATGCAAGAAAGCATTTATGGCCTCCACATTTATGTGTTTGCCATTGAAAGAAAGCATTAGATGTTTAATGAAAAAGTCCTTGTCTTTAACTTATCATTTCTTATGCTTTGGTATGGCATTCACTTTTTTTATGTTGCCATTGCAAAAAGCATTAGATGTTTAATGACTAGGTTAGTTGGCTTGTATAAGAGAATATTGTCCCTACCATTTCTCTCACTTCATAAGGTTAACACTTTGCATTCATTCACACAATTGTTGTGAGAAAGAGTTAGAGAGAAAATAGAGAGAGTTCAAGCATTCACAAGTGTTGTAAGAGTGTTTGAAAATCCAAAGAGCCAAACACCATTGTGACATCCAAAATCTCTAAATAGTTTAGAGGTTTAATCTTTGTGAGTGAAGCCCATACTTCGGTTTGTTGGTTTCGAGTCATAGTTCGGAAGATTGAGTGGTTGATCCAAGTGTTGGACAACAAAGGATTGATATTGGCTACTACAACAAATGGAGAAGGCAAAGAAAAATTTTAAAGATCCATACCGGACCCAGTGCCGCCATAAGCAACTTCTGTCGTGCAAAGGAAAGTCATTTCCTACATCAATATGATGTATGCTATAAGAAACTACATTCACATTTAACTTCATTCTCCATAGTAAGGCTAATACTCCACTGCCTCCTTTCCGACTCATAGTCAAACAATTTTCAAACCCTAGCCTACTACTAACTTTTATTGTTTGATTATCCTTCAGCTTCGTCTCAGTCAAGAACACCAGCTCTGGACCTATGATGTGTAGGACTTCTTGCATAGCTCGAAACATTCGAGGATTCCCCAACCCTTGGAAGTTTCAGCATAGGGTTTTCATAATACTCGATGAAGCTACATTGTAGCCTCCACCGATATCTCATGTGTACCATCGTTCGAGTTGTCATAAGCTCTTTCCTACAATTCCCTCATACCCCCACCCCGGATTAGGTTTTTTTGGATAGGACTTACTGCAATGATGCTTCCCTCAATTTGTTGATCATTCTTCCTATTCTTATTTTCTATCACCAATTCATAAAATGTTTCTTCAATGTGTCTTCTCTTCAAGTGACCATTTAGATTTGGGGACAAGGCTTGGGACACTCGTGCTTTTTTCTTCCATTTCTTCGTCTTGAGAAAATGATTGGGGTCTCTATTTTCTTTGTCACTGGGTGCCCGTTCCACTTGTGCTAGTTGGGCCTGCTGCAATTGGGCCCCACTTAATTTAGTAACTAAATCTGCTCCACGATCTTCTGTGAAATTGGTTACTCCCTACATGCTTTTTACTTTCTCTCCAGGGGACTTGCCCATTCCATTGATATCTGCTGGTGAAAAGCAATTTTCTTTAGGGTCAACGTCAATTGCTTGTGTTGTCACATCAACTTACATGGATTCCATATCCCCAAAAGAAGCCAAGCAAATGTCAACTCCCCAATTAGCTGTAGAGAAGGGTCGGCTAGTAGGGTCCCTCTCTTTTTGATTAGGATTGGTACATATCGTTGTTGGACCGGGTTTATTTTCTAAGCTAGTAATATGTGGCTGATCTGGGTCATGGCATTTTGGGGTTGACTAGTGGTCTGCCGCTGCTCAGCGTTGTCTATCAGCGACGTTTGGTGGCTGGGGGTAATTGTCCACTCCTGACCCTAGAAAAATTGGATTCTCCTTCATTTTTGGTAAGGTTGCTGTGGATGTTGGATTTCGACCGAGGTCCACAATCGAGAATTTATAGGTTGGGGTCCCACCGGTGTGGTGGGTGCCAGGGGCACTCTGACGCTCAAGTCAGTAGTATGAAATGAGCAGTAAATGAGTAAAATATGAAAGCTAGGTTCGTTGTTACCTTGACCTCTTTGGGTGGCTGTGAGGGCGGTGACAAGTGTTTAGGGAATGGGATGCTTTGAGAGCTTGCGTCAGTGAGCAAAGACGAAAGTGAGAAGCGAAACTTGAATCAGAGTTGAGAAGCCCCCCATCTCAGAAATCAAGCCCCACTTGACCTCATGAATTATGCTTCATTTTATAGGAGGAGAAAGATGAATTCTCTGGTTTGGCACATGGAAAATGGGTCCCCATAACATGCTTATTGTCTCTACTTTCGGCGGGGGAGAATAATTTTGCTTATGGAGTTAGTTTTACCGGTAAAGTAGTTTGTTCTCTAGCTGATGGTTTTGTTATGTTTTGATAATGGGAAGTTTTCTTGACCGGGTCACTATTCTGGGCTGTGGTTGGTGCTGGTACGGAGTGGAAGAACGGTTTCACCATTGGCCCAAATTTGGCCCATACAATTTATCCTATACTCTCTAAGTCAAAAAGTCATTGATTTGGAGAGTATTTTATGCATGTCGTATGAAATATGATTTGTAAGAATACCTATCAAGAATGCAGAATTCTAGATACTTTCTTTTTTATCGTCTGGGTTTAATGTCTTCTATTCGTGAAGATAGAAGATCTGCAGAGTCTTTTCAAGTTGTCTGGTCGAAATGCAGTCCATGTCATGAACTTGACTCGACATGAGACATGGGTGATGTCCCCAGTCGACTGAACCTGCTGAAGGTTCAATGCATATTTTACACGACATTGATCGTTTGGATGTTGAATAATCCATGTCTTCATTTGACTCGACATAAGTCCATGGGTCGACTGAACCAGATGAAGGATCAAGAGTTATTTCTCATAATATTGTGTCGTATGGATTACAGGAAGTCCATTTCTTTATTTGACTCGACATGAGTCATGGGGGATGTCCCTAGTCAATTGAACCAGATGAAGGTTCAAGAGTACACTTCACACTAGATGTGTCGTCTGGAATGAGAATAGTCCATGTTTTCATTTGATTCAACATGACCATATGAATCTTCAAATTTATCTAGACCAGATGAAGGTCATGTGCTGAACTTGACTCTACATGAGCCATGGGGATGTCCCCAATCGACTGAACCAGATGAAGGTCGTGACAATCTCCATACTACTGGTCAATGACTAAGGGATTCTTCAAATTTGTCTAGACCAGATGAAGGTCATGTGTTGAACTCGACTCTACATGAGCCATGGGGAATGTCCCCAGTCGACTGAACCAAATAAAGGTCAGGAAAATCTCCATACTATTGGTCAAGGACCAGGGGATTCTTCAAATTTGTCTAGACCAGATGAAGGTCATATGTTGACTCTACATGAGCCATGAGGGATGTCCCCAGTCGACTAAACCTGCTGAAGGTTCAGGTCTTCTATTTGACTCTACATGAGCCATGGGGGATGTCCCAATCGACTGAACCAGATGAAGGTTCAGGTCTTCCATTTGACTCTACATGAGCCATGGGGAATTTTCCCAGTCGACTGAACCAGATGAAGGTCAGGAAAATCTTCATACTACTGGTCAAGGACCATGGGATTCTTCAAATTTTTCTAGACCAGATGAAGGTCATATAATGACTCTACATAAGCCATGAGGGATGTCCACAGTCGACTGAACCAGATGAAGGTCCAGGTCTTCCATTTGACTCTACATGAGCCATGGGGATGTCCCCAGTTGACTGAACCAGATGAAGGTTCAGGTTTTCCATTTGACTCTACATGAGCCATGGGGAATGGACTTGATGAAAGTCTAAAGAAGTCATCACTCACTCTCCTGGACTTGATGAAGGTCCATGAGACTACGGTAGAATGAACTTGAAGAATATCTGTCAAGGTCATCACTCTTCACACTTCTACGATACTACTGTCAAATGGATTTTGTCAAATAGACCTGATGAAGGTCCAAGGTCATCACTCACTATACTAGATCCGAAGAAGGTCTATGAGATTGTAATAGATAAACTTGATGAAAGCCATCAATGTCATCTTTATTCTACGAGACTACTGTCGAATGGAGTTTTCGAATGGACCTGATGAAGGTCTAAGGTCATCACTCTCTATACTAGACCTGAAGAAGGTCTATGAGATTGTAATAGATAAACTTGATGAAAGCCATCAATGTCATCTCTATTCTACGAGAATACTGTCGATGGAGTTGTCAAATGGACCCAATGAAGGTCCAAGGTCATCACTCATTATACTAGACCTGAAGAAGCTCCATAACACTATAATAGAATGAACTTGAAGAATATCTATCAAGGTTATTACTCTTCACACTTCTACAATACTATTGTCGAATGAAGTTGTCAAATGGACCTGACGAAGGTCCATGAAGCTATGGTCGAATGAACCTGATGAATTACCATGTGAATCTTTATTCTACCTGACCTGATGAAGGTCAGGAGTCTACGGTCGAATGAACCTGATGAAGGTTCATGAAGCTATGGTCGAATGAACCAGATGAAGGTCCAAATGAATCTTCATTCTACCCGACATGATGAAGATCAGGAGACTAAATTCGAATGAACCTGATGGATGTCCATGTGATACTTCATTCTACCTAACCTGATGAAGGTCAAGAGACTAAGGTCAAATGAACCTGATGAAGGTCCATGAAGATATTGTCGAATGAACCTAATGAAGGTCCATGAGAATCTTAATTCTACCTGACCTGATGAAGGTCAGGAGTCTACAGACGAATGAACCTGATGAAGGTTCATGAAACTATGGTCGAATGAACCTGATGAAGGTCCATGTGAATATTTATTCTACCTGACCTGATGAAAGTCAGAAGTCTACGGTCGAATGAACCTGATGAAGATTCATGAAGCTATGGTCGAATGAATCTGATGAAGGTCCAAATGAATCTTCATTCTACCTGACATGATGAAGGTCAGTAGACTAAGGTCGAATGAACCTGATGGATGTCCATGTGATACTTCATTCTACCTAACCTGATGAAGGTCAGCAGACTAAGGTTGAATGAATTTGATGAAGGTCCATGAAGATATTGTCGCATGAACCTAATGAAGGTCCATGAGAATCTTAATTCTACCTGACCTGATGAAGGTTAGGAGTCTACAGTCAAATGAACCTGATGAAGGTTTATGAAGCTATGGTCGAATGAACCTGATGAAGGTCCAAATGAATCTTCATTCTACCTGACATGATGAAGGTCAGGAGACTAAGGTCGAATGAACTTGATGGATGTCCATGTGATACTTCATTCTACCTAACCTGATGAAGGTCATGAGACTAAGGTTGAATAAACCTGATGAAGGTCCATGAGGATATTGTCGAATGAACCTGATGAAGGTCCATGAGAATCTTAATTCTACCTGACCTGATGAAGGTCAGGAGTCTACGGTCGAATGAAGCTGATAAAGGTTCATTAGGCTATGGTCGAGTGAACTTTGATGAAATGCATTACTCCTCACTCTTCTATGAGACTAATGTCGAATGGACTAAACTAATGGACTTGATGAAAGTCCAAATCAATCTTCATTCTACCTATCCATGAGACTATTGTTGAATGGATCTGATAAAGGTTGGACGATTGGACCAAATCGAGGTCCAAGAAAGTTTTCATTCTACCTGACTTGATGAAGGTTAGGAGACTACAGTCGAATGAACCTGGTGAAGGTTCATGGGGTTTTTCCAATACTTTTTAGAGTTTATGGAAATCTATCCATGTAGTCTAGAGTGGATGATAATCTCCATACGTAGTGTGGAGATGATTATCTTCATATGTAGTATGGAAGAGATGAATGCCTATCAAGGTCATTACTAATTATACAATACCTGAAGAATGTCTATGATACTAAAATGGAATGAACTTGATGAAATTCCAAATGAATCTTCATTCTACCTATCCATGAGACTATTGTCGAATGGACTTGACAAAGGTCCATGAAACATGGTCGAATGAACCTAATGAATATCTATGAGAATCACCACTCTACTAGACCTGATGAAGGTCCAAAAGAATTTTCATACTACCTAACCTGATAAAGATTGGTCGATTGGACCTAAAGAAGGTCCAAGAAAGTTCTTCATTCTACTAGACATGATAATAGATTCCCTATGTAGTCTTGAGTTGGTGGAATTAAATCAACGCAGTATGGTGATGATAACTAACCTTTGATTTAGTCTGGAGGAGTTGACAATCATTCCAAATAGTCCGGAAGAGATTGGAATTTTCTATGTAGCTTGGAGTTGATGGCCATTCACCTCGTCGTATGACAATCTTTCCATGTATCTGGGAGTTTGATTTCATGCTTTCGTGTCATACGAAGGAGATTGGGATTCATCCTTGTCGCATGACGAATATGGCCATTCTTCCAAGTCTATGAGAGCTTTAGATTTTTCTTATTGGTAGTTTGGTAGACTGGAGAGGATTACTCCAATATTTCCTTTCACACGGAAGATGTGACTTGTCGAGATAGGTAGGCTAGGAAATTGGTAGGTTCATCTGGCCGCCATTTTATGGATTATCCTATCCACTTCGTTGAATGCTCCCAAGAGATTAGATGGAGTGGCATGATTGTTGGGTTGATCTGGGGTGTTATGATGCTGAGATGTAGATGAGATTAACTTCAATTGCTTTTGAAGGTTTATGTTGGAGTTTCGCATGGTTTGGTTTTCTTCTTCCAAAGCTTGTAATCTTTCCAGAAGTATGGCTAGTTGTGATGCTATTGGATCAGGCGTTCGTTCATTGCTCGAAGCCATGAGTGACTGTGTTTTGAGTATTATAGAATGTGAGATCTTCGTCTGTTATGAATCGCTAAGGCCCCACGGTGGGCGCCAATTGTGGATGCTGGATTTCAACTGAGGTCCACAATCGAGAATTTATAGATTGTGGGCACTAGCGATCCTGTAAGACAAAGATAGAGTGAGCAGGAGTAGACTTCCCACCGGTGTGGTGGGTGCCGGGGGCACTCCGACACTCAAGTCAATAGTATGAAATGAGCAGTAAATAAGTAAAATATGAAAGCTAGGTTCGTTGTTACCTTGACCTCTTTGGGTGGGCGTGAGGGCGGTGACAAGTGTTTAGGGAATGGGATGCTCTGAGAGTTTGCGTCAGTGAGCAAAGAAGAAGGTGAAAAGTGAAACTTGAATCAGAGTTGAGAAGCCCCCCATCTCAGAAATCAAGCCCCCATTGACCTCATAATTATGCTTCTTTTATAGGTGGAGAAAGAAGAATTCTCTGGTTTGGCACATGGGAAATGGGTCCCCATAACATGCTTATTGTCTCTGCTTTCGGCGAGGGAGAATAATTTTGCATGTGGAGTTAGTTTTGCCGGTAAAGTAGTTTGTTCTCTAGCTGATAGTTTTATTATGTTTTAATAATGTGAAGTTTTCTGGACCGGGTCACTATTCTGGGTTGTGTTTGGTGCTGGTACAGAGTGGAAGGACGGTTTCACCCTTGGCCCAAACTTGGCTCATACAGTTACTATACAAGGTGCTTAGACATTTGGTCTTAAAGGCTCCTCTGAAATCTAAACAATTATCACCCCATCTTCGAGCATTTTTAACACCTCTGCATAACTCTCATCCAAGATCTGAATTTAAAGGAATGCTTTGCATTCCTTCCCTATCACTCAAGTCCCCCCCCCCCTCGCAATCCCTAAAGCTGTGACCCAGCAGTCCACAATTGAAACAAAATTCGGGTAGTTTCTCATATATGATAGGGATATTGGTTGCTCGTTCTTTCGATCTCTGCTTCAGAAGTAGACCTTTCCTCAAAGATTTGTCCACATCTATCTCTACTCTGATTCTAACATACATCCCCATTACATTGTCTGTTTTGTCTGAATCGACTTCAACAACCCTACCGATCTGGCTTCCCAAGAACCTCGCAACATTCTCATTCATATATAAAACTGATACATTGTGAAGTTGGACCCATAAATCTACCTTATTGAATTTTTGCTTAATAATCTCACCTATACCCACAAGAGGTGTGAGAACTATAAGTGAGTTATCAAAATGCTATGGGCCCGAGTTAAGAATTCTTCTGTGTTCTGTCTCATAAGCAAACTGGAACACCTAACCATTCTATTTTGACACCCTGGACTGTTCTCCAGGCTTTTTGTATTGTGATCCTAAAAACTTCTTTATTAATCAACTTAACAGACAGCACCTTCCCTGTTAAGCATAATCCCAACATCTTCCTCTGCTTCAATCCACCCTGGCAACCTCAATACTCCCTCAAACCTCTCCTCAATAGTTAACGCCCCACACAAGTTGAAAAACTCTTATGTCTCCATCCCTTGATACATACGCGGAAACTCTGGCAAGTTCAGTACTCCCTTAAATCCCTCCTCAATAGTTAACGCCCCACATAATTTGACAAACCCTTTTATCTTCATCCCTTGACACACACGCGGAAACATAATCACTCACAATGGAGCGATTTTATGAGAGCCACAAAGAGCTCTAAAACCAGCCTTCTACTCGACCTATTTTCCAGAAGAGAAAGTTAGGAGAGAGAGAGAAAATTGTTATTGTCACATTTGATATGGTTAAAACAAGCCTCTATTTATAGATTTTCACGTATCCCCATATTTGTTGCATCTCTCCTCTATTAGTCTTTCATAGGTCCTACACCCAGTGACAACATGTATATATCATATGATAAACGGAAAAATATCATTTAACATCATTCATTAATCTAATTTTATATTGTGAAGATTAGAGGTAGCATAATGCATGTATGACTTTGAAGTTTGTTGAAGGCTGATTTTGGTCTCAGGGGAAATAAATTGGATATCGCTCCAGGGACAAATCCTCCCTCAATAGTGAATTTGTTTGGTTTATGGGGAACCAAAAGCAAACTTTGATAGAAGGGGATAAACACGCAGATTGACACAGAGAGTTAACGTGGTTCGGCGGGATAGAATCCAGCCTACGTCCACGGGCACAAAATAAGATGGTGTTTTATTGCTTTAGCGTGCTCGGCCGATCAGTTTACGATCGGTCGGTGTGAAAACCGAGCTGTGTTGTGAAGGAAATGGCAAATCGGTTACACAATTTTAGAGTAGAGCCCCCTCTGAAAGCTAAGAAAAGAACCTTACATAAATATGAGTCTACCCTCATACTTATACTAAGAATGAGGTGGCAAAAATGTGGCGGTTGCTGTTCCCACTTGCCGAATCTTCCACGTGATACCTGACTCATTTAATGGGTTCTCTGCCCTAGGTCTGCCCTTTCCGAAAGTAAGCCTGCCTCCTGACATCCCATCACATCAATCCGACTTTCTACTGCCACATGTAATTAGTGATGATGACAGCCTGGTGGGTTTCTCCGGGAGACGACACGTGTAAAAGAAAATCGCCATCTTAAGGCTTCTGTCGGTTGCCAAGTGATCGGCCAGAGTAACCTACCGAGCTTCCCAATGTCACTTCTCCCTCTACCTGAGCTACCTGAATTTACCACTGTTTTAAATACCGTGTGGACCTGATCTGACTTTCCGACCTAATATGGTCGGATTTAGCTCTGACATGGTTGGCTTTTGGAAATTGTGCCGAATCTTATACTCTGGTCGGTCAACCCTGAAAGATCGTGTCCGGAGTTTCTGTCGGGCTAAGGAGTGGCTAATTCTTTCTGAACATCCATCTTTTGAGGGAAAAAATGAAATTTCACTTCTATCCATGGTCGCACTGTTTGGTGCACTTGTTGATTTTCTCCATCAACAAAGTTCATCCGAGTTTCTTATCAGGTCAGTGCAAATGAGAATGACATTGAGGGACCTATTTGAAAAAATAATGTAAAGTATGTCCTTATTTGTTACAATATAAAAACTCAGGCACCCGGTTAATTCTTCATGAAAATCAATCTCAACGCCTATTGCAAATGGGAAAATTAGTGGTAGGTGTAAAATAGTTCAAATCAGCATATGTCATTGTGTTTAAATATATTATCAAGAGTAATGATAGTTACATTTTCCAATTATTTCTTAGCACCGATTTTTTATAGTTTAGTTCTCAAAATAACAATTAATTAAAGGTTCAAAATTTAATGATGAAGATGTGTTTAGGAATGTAGATAGCAATATGGTTTCACTAATAAAAGTTTATAACCTATATAAAAAAATATATTTTAACTATCCAATCATGGATAAATATCACTTAAAATAAAATTTATTGACAAATTACATACAAAGTATATCATAATATATAATATGATATGTAGTTGTTTATAGGGATGACAATGGGGAGGGTTTGGAGTAAGGATCATGATCTCTGAATCCGAATACGAATTATTAAGAAATCTCACAACCCGTCCCGAACTTGAACTTCCTTGAATGGGGATGGGAATATGTGGGGTCCCGATCCCCATTTATTTTATTGTCTCCACTTATTTTATTGTTAATTTTCAATTTTTATATGAAAATCGTAGAATAAGGCAATGAATTTATTGTTTGTAATCTATACATTTTTTAATTTTTCTTAAGAAAAATTGTTAAAAAAATTAGAAATTAATTCGATGGGACCTCGACCCCAACCCATATTCAGGTGTCAAGATTGAATTAGGACACCGAACCCGACCAAATTCTCATTTTTATATATTTTGAGGCTCCGAACCCACCCCAATTAGACGTACCCCATGGGACCCTAAATATTGGGGTTTGTGCTCTGAACGTTAATTTGTATTGTATTTATGACATGTTCATGAATACAAACAATCACATTTTCCATAATATTATCTATTTAATTGTAACATCCCCGATCTGGGAGATGTTACCGGCAGGGGATAGCTGTGCTAACCCCATAAGCCTCTAACTTTCTGACTGTATCGTAAACTATTCTAATGCAATGTCATGCATATAGACCATAACTCAATCAATATAAAACACTTTCATTACTTATAAATGCGTACTCAGAAATGTTCTTCCTTTTTTTTTTACAATACTTTAATAAATACTTATAATGACTATCACAACACTAATGCATATATGCAACTTTGACCGGACTATTATACTTTTGACTCTGAACTGGTGGACTCCATTCCTGGTGACTACATCAGTATCCATCCTCCCGAACTTGTCCTCCTAGAATCCCTACAAAATAATAAAGACTTGAGGGGGGTTTAGATCGCCATATGATCTAAGTGATTGGACAATCTATGAAAACTGAAACAAAAACTCTTTTTAC
The DNA here is from genome assembly GCA_019454045.1 of Zanthoxylum bungeanum. Taxonomy (NCBI): domain Eukaryota; kingdom Viridiplantae; phylum Streptophyta; class Magnoliopsida; order Sapindales; family Rutaceae; genus Zanthoxylum; species Zanthoxylum bungeanum. The sequence goes on along the minus strand of SKCR01005036.1, from coordinate 40,036 downwards.
TCTTAAACCATAATTTCAAAATATCTTTTAGGAAAACTTGGTTTCTGAAACTTCATCTTTCTGAAAACTGTCTTTAAAACACTGGTTTTTGAAAACTCCTTACTAAAATTTGATTTCTGAAATCTGAATACTGAAAATCTGAAAGCTTTATACTGGAGATCTGAAAACTAAAAACTGAAAGGAAATTGGTAAATTAAAATTATTCTACGTCCAAGACAACAGCTCAACTGGCAACGTAGAACTCTGGTATCACTGAAACTGGTGGTGCCCTACGTCCAGGACAACAGCTCAACTGGCAATGTAGAGCTCTACACCCAGGACAACAGCTCAACTGGTAGTGTAGCCACCAAACCAGGATTTCAGAGATCTGTCAACCCTAGTCCTGCTCGAGGATCTGGAGAGTCCCCTCAGTCCTCCACATGTGCACATGTCTCTAAATCCGTCAATTCCACTATTTCTCAAGTTACATACTGGGTTCATGCCCCAAAATATATAAAAACTCATGTTTTAAAACTTTTCTGTGTAAAGCACAGCTAAAACATATCATAAAATATAGATATCATGTAAATAATAGCGATAAAGAAGTCTAACACCCTAAGGCATAAAAATAAGTCTGTTATCACAATACGATATGAAAATCAAGTAAAAAGGAAAGTGTCCACTCACTGATTTGGGCTTGACGGCATCTTTTCACGGCATCGACGGTGGTTGCGAGTTCTGATGTTGATCTATAAGAATAAAGGGATTGTTAGAACAAAGAAATATTTAATGAACTTAGATGAATAAATGAACCAGAATTTTCCAGATTTTTGGGTCAGGTTTGGAATTTTACTGGGCACAATTTGTAAGGAATTTGGACTTAAAATTTCTATAGATGAATCCCCTATGAGTCTACTTTATCTCAAATTTTACGGATTCTGATTTCGATTCCCGGAACTCCGTAAACAAACTGATTTCTACCAGCTGTTCAGCAGGGACAGAATCAGATCAGTCCCTGCTAATCACTCCAATTCGAAACTCCGCCAAAAATTCTTATTAAGTCCAATGGTTCTGAATTTTTTATATGTCGGGCTCCTATGTGTCTCGTTTATTTTGGTTCTGACAGCTCATCATTTGGACACCCGAAACTTATTTTAAAAATCAAAAACCGAGCCTAGGTCATCAGGTCACAGGTGCAGACTTTACTGCCGATCAGTTGACTTTGGAGAATTTTCTACATTAGCGTCTTAAGTCTAAAAATTCTGATTTTTGGATATGTTACTCCTCTATGTGTCTAGTTTACTCAGAATTTTACGATTTATCAATCGGGCATATAAAACTCAAGTTAGAAGCGACCAAATATAACCTGTCCGAAACTTAATGTAAACCAACACCATTACCTAACTTTCTTATTTCGCCTTCTTTTTTAATTCCATCAATCCAACAACCCGCAACAGAATTTTAACCATTTTAAGCACCATTTATAACAAGTGAATTGTGTTTATTTTCTTCAATTAGTTTGAGTGTCGCATTATATCGAACACTTGGTGTGCGGCATACCTAAATCCTCCATTTTACATAACCTTAAACCTACCATTTTACTTATTCTAATCATCCAACATCATCCAATTTCATTATTCTTTCATAATCAACAAACTTGAAATAACAACTAAAATCATTCAAACACCCATTTCTCTATTTGTAAACCAACCATATATAGCTCATATCATGCCATTAACTCCAATCTACTTTAATACCTTCAAAATCAAACAAATCAAGAATTGGTTTAAATGGGTTTGACCTCTTTTCTTGGATTTCTTTTTCCTAAGTCTTCCAAGGGTTGCCAAGCTCATCCTTAATTCTTTTCTTCTTTTTCTTTCTCCTTTCCTTTTTCTTCTCATTCTTCTTCTTCTTCTTCTTCTTCTTCTTCTTCTTCCCTCATTTCTTCCCTTACGTCTTTCCTCTTCTTCTTTGTTTCCAAAAATTTGAGATTTGGGAATAGTAACTCATTTATATATTGGAGGATGTGTTAGATATTTTACAAGTTGGAGAAGTGTGTAGAAACTTGGAAAGAAATTGAGATTTTTGCATTTTAGTCCGAAATCACTATTCATCTAGATTGTGACTCGAGTTTTTGACCTAGTTCTGGTCCGAATTTGAAAAATTATTTAACGCAGAAGTTGTAGGTCTCGGTCAAATATTTTCGACAATATAAAATTCATAAAAATCGGAGATCGTATGAAAAAATTATGCTCAAAATACTATGGGCGTTATAAAATAAATACGATACAGTCCCGTCCAGGGACTTCGAGATGTTTTCCGATCGTCCCCCAAAGTCGTCTCATGAAGATATTTGATTCTCAACATAATTTATTTTACGTGCCTTCATCCCGTACGTAACAGTATCAGGTAGTAGTAAAAACTATCGATCATTACATTAATGATTGCATCTCTTGTCTTTTATATACATATTCAATCTAATTTAGATTAGATTGAATCTAATTGGGATTTAGTGATATATATTAGACAAAAATATAAGAATATATATATAGTACATAGTTATAATGAAATTTTTAATTGACATTGGGATGTGTCACTACTAGAGATATATTCTCAAATAATATTCGTGGTTGAGATTTGTGACATCGGTCGATTAGTATAATTCGTTGAGACCAATACATGTCATATATATAGACTTGATCTGATGGTTTATCCTAATAAACCATGTGTCTGGGGAGTTTTGTATAAACATATATGTGTTTATTTGAGGAGCACAGAATGACTCACTAGAATAATTTATAATATATGGCACACCAACGTCAATATGAATCTTCTTGTGTCGAGTTACATATCTAGTCATTTGGATTGAGATATCACTGTGGATGTATGAGTGATCCTCCGCACTTTGACAATAGTCACGTCACCGGTCAATCTATACCAGACCTCCTCCTATTCGTTAGGTGTTGATCGATGCTCATGATATCATATGATGCATCAAAATAAAATTCATCAGTCCCGTGTGCGAGATTTAGGCATCTACTTCGTGATCTTTAAATCTCTGGCCAGAGTACATTATGGAAACAAGTTCCAAATATTGATTGGGAGATCACAAATATGTCACGACACATAAATGAATGATACACTATGAAGATTTGACGTTTTCATTTATATCTTCGGTACAATTCAGATAGCCTATGATGGAAGGATTATACGATATGCTTCGACTTGTTTGGTTCAACGCGCGGTTATATGTGGTCATCATAATTTATGAGAGGAAAAATTATAGACATGAAATATTGTTTGTGACAGATAAATCTGAACCTAGAGAGCCCACTAGTAAAATATACCTGTAGAGCACTAGAGCAATTTATTATGAATAATATAGATTATTCGTAACGTTACATATGCAGAGATATTTTTGTATCTAATGTTTATATGTGTAAGATACATAATTTGATTAGATACATAATTTGATTAGATACATATTAGATATAATTTAATTTTTACACATGTCAAATAAATAATTATTTAATTAATAAAAAGTTAATTACTTTAATAATTATTTATTAAGAAATATTCTTGAAATATTCCAAGCTATTAAAGTAAGTTTGAATTCATGGCAAAATAACAACCAAACATGTGTGATATTATTTAAATCAATTTTGGCCATGCATTTAAAGTGTAAAATGACCAAAATACCCCTTCCGATATAAAAGCAAATTTTCGGCCATAAACTCCATTTTTATGGCTTGTAATTTTTTCAATGCTTGAAGAGAGAAGAAAATTATGACTTTATTAGAGTTACATTAATTCACTAAAATTAGAGAAGGTATAAGAAAAATTGAAAGAAACCAAAACAAGATTTGAAGAAATTAAAGTAATTTCTATTTTCATTTGGTTGAAATTATTTCTTTATGTTTCCAATTGATATTTTTGTGGTTCTTCTATATTTTGGTGACAAATTATGTTTAGAAATCCTAATAAAAAGTGCATGTGTAATTTAACTAGGGCAATTAGTCTAATTAGGCCTAATTATGGTGTATGCACTAAATTACTATTCTATAATTAATTAAGCCACTTATTGGTGACCTAGAATTGTTCTAGAGTGATTTTGTAGTGGTGACTCTCCTATAGGTATTTTTGGACTTGTTAATTGTTTGAAAATTCTCGAAATTTTCGGAAATTTTCCAGAAGCGTTTGGGGAATTTTCCGAAAAAAAACCGTATTAGTGCAAAATCGTAATTTATTGAAATTACTATTATTTGGCAATTGATATAATACTCCGAGTACTATAGCAGTGTGTATAATGTGTAGGAAAATTTTCGAAATCGTTTCGGAAGTGTTTTGGTAATTTTCCATAATATAGGTAAATTGATAATTTGTCCCGCCACTGCTACAGTATGTGTCACTGTAACAGTGACTGATCCGGTTGACCGATTATCTGGGTCAGTCGAATCGGTGAACCAATAATCGGTTAACGTGTAACCGCGAAAAATATTTTCGAAAATTTTATCATGAGTTTTATGCATAATCACATTTTAATATTTGATATTAATTAATGATATGAGTGATATACAGATAAATTAGAGGTATATGATACCACTTAATTTATCTAGGTTAATTTCATCGGCCAACACACTTCTACAGACTACAGCATTTGCCCCAATACTAAATCCGTGGAAATTTTTATTATCCCTAATCGTTTGTCTTAATTAACTTAACTAATAAATTTTTTTAACGTGGTACAAGAGACTTAGGGTAGGGGTTGAATCTGGTCACATAAATGATGAGAAAACTATAACAAAATTTATATATACCCTGTCTAATATTTTAACAATAAATTTTTTTTACAAGATTATTGAAAATTTTGACAGAGTCGAACTCTGACCATTTTTGTTTTCTGATGTCTCTCTGAGTGGAAGAAAATATCACCATATCTCATCATAAATACAAAATTTATATATTTTCTTCCATAAAGATCTAAATTTGTATTGATTATAGTCTCTTTTACCTCCTTTTTTTTGGGGGGGGGGGGGGGGGGGGGGGGGGGGGGTTTGTGATAAAATAGATATTAGTTCAATATTTTAAGCCCTGACAATTACAGGCTAGCTGTAGATTAATATCTTTGAAACGAGGGAAGTCTTGAGGTGTTGTTAGTGTTGTGAGTCACCGATCACTCTTGGAGTGTTTGAGGAAAAACCGAATTGTATTTATTATTTTCAAGAATAAATACTACAAGTCTACAACAAGAAACTCAAATAAAAAACCTCACACTCTCTCTATACAATTATACACTCATTTGGGATGGATTTCTAACACTGCAATGACCTCAATTTATAGGCAAAAACGTGGCTACTGTTCATGCCATAAATTACTCCCTGATTTGGTGGAGTTGTTACAAAGTGGTTGGCTTGATGGAGTTGGTTGGCTTGTCTTCAAGCTTTCGGTGGAGTGGATGCATCGGGCATGCATGCTGACTTTTCAACCGTTAGTGCTTCTTTCTCTTTTTCTTTCTTCTTCTTCTTCTTCTTTTTTTTTTTTTTTTTTTTTAGCTGTCTTAAAAAAATGCGTAAACAAAGAAAACCAACGATCTTTCTCAGAATTAAGGAAGCCTGCGAATCTTGACTGCTGCCAATTTTGACTATCAATAATGCAAAATTATTTGATTATAATACTAAAAAGGATAAAAAAATTGTTCGTTAACTAAGTCGACAAATTTCTAGAGCGACGATTGACAAAGACTCATAAAGGGGCAAAAAAGTTGGGACCACGTTCCTCTTATTAATTTGAAAAATCATTTATTATATATTTTGGCTTGGATTGAAAGAAACTTTCATATGTTGCCGGCAGGAAATTGGTATTTACAATTTTTTACGAATATAGTCACTTTTTGGCAACAATCATCATTTTTTGTATAAGTAGAGTGAACTATTTATGAGCAAATAATGTCTCGAGAGGTTTTGATTTGGTGGTATATATTAGTAGCATATTCTCAAGATAGATTTTGATGACACAATATTAGAAGTCTTCGACTCGCATTAGCAAGATATCACAAAAAGATGTCAAAGTACATTAGTGGTGAAGAGTAATGAATGTGAAGACAGTGACAAACGAAGAAAGTCTTATGGAGTCTTAGTTTATGGCTCCATTTGTAAAGTGAATTATTTACTTAAGAATCTAAGCTTATAGGACACATGCACATTCATATAGATGCATTGGGTTTATGTGCAAAATATTTTAAACATTCAAATAATGCATTTTGACACTGAGATCAGCATACTGATCCCATAAATTGGCATACCGGCGGACCTGCTTTGTTTTGCAAGCTCTCTGTAACTGACACAGATCATACCGGTTCCATATCAATCTACCATAGCGGTCCACCTATGTTTTGCAAACTCTTTGGAACCGACAAGAACCATACCGGTCATCATATCGGTGAGCTTAATTGCTACATGCTTACGGAAATAGGCAAAGACCATATTGATCCTCATACCGGTGTCCATACCGGCGAGCTAATTTGTTTTGCATATTTACGGAAACTGGCAAGGACCATATCGGTCATCATACTGGTGGCCATACCGGTGTAACGAATATATTCAAACGGTAATATAATCATTGTTTTTACCAGATCGGCATACCGATGTCTTTAGACTGGCATACCGATCTCAGACAGAGCTGTTGGGGCAGATTTCATTTTCACTATACATAAGCCTCAAATTCGTTTTTGCAAAAATCCATACAATTTATTCTAAGGCAAAAACAGAAAATTTACTAAATCTTCATTATCATATACGCTCATTCATCAAGTTCACACACTACACGTTCATATTATTAGTAGTGAGCTTAGAACACTGAGGTAATCAACTTATCTTTGTGAGTGCACAAGTGTATTTCTTAAATCTTTTTATCAAACATTTGTGGCTGTGAAATTCCTTTGTGAGTGAGTATACTCAAAAGAGTGATCGTAAAGGTTCGTGAGTGGGCCTAAGTATAAAATTCATTGTAAGAGGTTTGGAGTGAACCTAGTGGGTAAAACTCTTAGTTGCGGGTGAGCCACAAAAAACTCGTTGTAAGTTATGGTCTCAACTCAGTGGAAATCTTCAAGCGCGGTTTGGGGGAGTGGGCATAAGCATTATTGGTCGAACCACTATAAATCACCGGTGTTATTTTCTCTATCCCTAAACTCTTTACTTATTGCAAGTTTTATTCCATATATGCTTATTATTTAGAAACTTGTTTTTAGGTGATGTATTACAATTGAGAAAATTACTCTAAGCTTAATTGGTAAAGGTATAAGCTTTGTAGAGTAAAATCAGTAAAAAAAATTTATTTCCGCATTATTATTCCATAACCATCTGGGTATATAAAGTTGTGTGTTGTATTATTTGTAGGTAATTTCAATATAAGACTCACGGTCTTATATTGAAATCCTGAGTTCGAATCCAGAAAATATATTTTAAGTCCAGAAGAGATAATTTAGCGATAAAATTAAGGTGAGCTGAACTGGATTAAATTAAGGCAGGCGGCCATGCCTGACTGCTGACAATTTTGACTACGTGACATCTAGCGGGCCTGCCATATCCACTTAACACTAACAATAATGCAGGCAAGATCAGCTAACTGTAGTCTGTAGTGTTAAAAAACAATATCTTCAACTTATCCCCCATTTATTCTATTATTATTGTTGGATTCAGATCCTAAAATCATTTTCTAAATTCTATTCTAAAAAGTTGAGCTTAAAAGGCCAAATCAGGATAAAAAGAAGCAGCAGCAAATTATCGTTTATTTTAGTGATAAACAAATTTTTTTTAAAAAAAATTGTCCAAAAGTACCATGTCGTTGTTGTAGTAGTTTTGTGTCTCCAAACCATTGCTCTAAAAAAAATTACAGAAATACTAAAATTAAGTCAAAATCTCCTAAAATTTTGAAGAATATCTAATAATACTTATTGACGCCAAAAATCGAGCCGATGTGAAAACTACTATAGTACTCGACCTTGGTCTCAACACTTGGAATTTATAATTTGTGAAGGAGCAATTTTTCTCGTAATTCTTTATTGATCATGCGATTTTTATTTGTTCTTACACTTGAAAATATAATAAGAGCGAGCGTTGGAATATTTTCCAACGTAAACTCTTAGAATTTCAAGTCAGTAAATGTGAAAATGTTGGTTTAATTTTTTATAATATTATTTATAGAATTTCCCAACGCCCGCATAATAAATCGAGTTTTGCTTAATTATAAATATAAAGAAAAAAACTTAATGTTGAGAGGATAAACTAAAAACTTGGGTATAATCTCACAACCACTTTACTGACCATAATTCATTTGACGGTGCTCAACCAAAAATCGAATCTCTTGGAACAGGGAAGCCTGCCAGTCTTGACTGCTGCCAAATTTTTAAATAAGTTAGCGAATGCCTGCCCATTTTATGTAGCTAGGTGCCATGAAAGAGTAATAGAGGTGGGAGTCTATAAATAGAGGCGTGTTTTGACCATATCAAATGTCATAATAACAAAAAAAAAAACCTTCTTGCATTAATTACAACTATCTTCAGTCTTCTCTCCCACCATTTTTTTTTTAAAAAAAAAAAACAAATTTCAATTCAACATAACTTGCTCTCATTGAAGTTATGGAACCAATTCAAAATAAGGGAGCAAGAGAGTTGTTCGAAGCTCAAGCTCATTTGTTTAAGATTATATACAACTACGTGAGTTCAACTTCATTGAAGTGTGCAGTTGAGCTCGATATTCCGGAAGTAATTCACAAATACGGACGGCCCATCACTCTCTCCGAGTTAGTTTCAGCACTTGATGTTCACCCTACAAAAGAAGACGGACTATTCAAGTTAATGCGCTTGTTAGTTCATACAGGCTTCTTTTCCACTACAAAAGTTCATAATGGTCAACAGCAAGAAGAAGAGGCCTGTTCTCACTCTGACTTCCAAGTTATTCCTCAAAGATAAGCCCTACTGTTTGTCACCAGTCGTTTTGACATTGACTGACCCTGTTTTTGTAACTCCATGCCACTTCTTGAGCCGGTGGTTCAAAGGAAATGAGCTCTCAGCATTTGAAACTGCTAATGATGGGCAGGTCTTTTGGGATTATGTGGCACAAAATCCTGAATTCAACAACATGTACAATAAAGCCATGGCCAGTGATTCTCAATTAGCAAACTTGATTGTCAAGGACTGTAAGCCAATTTTCGAAGGGCTGGGTTCATTGATTGATGTAGGTGGTGGTACTGGATCTTTTGCCAGGATCATATCTGAGGCATTTCCTGGCATAAAATGCACAGTACTTGACCTTCCACACGTTGTTCCAAAAGTTCCAGACACTGATAACTTAAAATTCATAGCAGGTGATATGTTTAAGTCTATCCCTCCAGCGGATGCCTTTTTCTTCAAGGTAATTAAATTATGCTTCAATTTAATTACTGCAGTCAGATTAATTATATACATTGTATTATGGTTTGGTGGTCTTATATTAGCTAATTAATTGGGAATTTGTGAAATGGCAGGCGATTTTTCATGCATTTGTCGACGAGGATTGCTTGAAGATACTAAAGAGATGCAGAGAAGCAATCATTGCAAGGGGAGGTGAGAAAGGAAAGGTAATAATAATAGATATAGTGATAAATGAAAAGAAAGAGGAAGCTGAACTTACGGCAAAGCAAAGCTCTTATACGACATGTTAATGATGGTTGCTGTTCGTGGAAGTGAGAGAACTGAGAAAGAATGGGAAAAGCTTTTCTTGGAGGCTGGTTTCAGTCACTTCAAAATTACACCCATTTATGGTATCAAGTCTCTCATTGAAGTCTATCCTTGAATAGAAACTGGCTACCTGTCTTCAAATTGTATGTCTACTATCTTGAAAAATCAGAATCAAAGGGCTTTGTTGTTGTTTCAGAATCTACCAATTGCCCTGTTTTTGCTTTCGTGTATATAATTAATTAATTAGTAAAATCAGAATCTTTTTCGGTCCTCAAATATCATCATAATGTGGATGCTTTATTCGCAGAGAAGATCTCAGGTTTCTTGCCATTTCTCTTTTCAGTGTTTTGACTGTTTTCACTGCCAAGAAGTTTTGGGGAAAAAAAAATTTGAATGTAAATTCGTCCACGCACTAGCTCACTTCATATTATAAAAGTAAAAATGCCAACGTTAAAATAATATAATTGTAAAATTTTAAGGATTAGAGGGTAAAATATATAAATAAAGTTAGGTAAAATACTAAATAGTTAAATTTATAGGATTAAATTTTTTTAAAAAGAAATTGAAATTTTCTACAATCACTCAAACAACACTAACTATACTCAAGAGTAGACCCTGGCCGAACCGGAACCGAACCGGCTGGTTCCCGATTCCACAAGTGTGGAACAATAACCGAACAGGTTAATTCCAGTTCGGTTCCGGTTCCACTTACCGAACCATCCGGATCCAGTTCCGGTTCGAACCTTTTTTTAAATATATAAAAAATTCAAAAATCAATTAAAATAAATTAGATTAATTTAATAAATAAATAAAATTATTAAATTGAAGAGCTTGAACTTAAATTTAAAAAAATTAAATTGCCTACGTATCCTCCAAGGGTGAGAGGAATCAAAGCTCACGTAGTTCCATTATAATTTTAAGATATTTCCCCTTTGGAAATTTATAATTTTGTAATTATCAATCATCATTATCAGTTGATCCTTCAGCTGCAGTTCCGCTTGCACTTATTGTTGCAGATGCATTATCGAACAAGTCTTCAAAATCATCGGGGGCATCTTCTTGTTGTCTCAGATCAGCTCGAGTCCAATCATCCCACAAGCTGTTGCTTCTAGAGTGCTTGAATGTAATGAAGATCGTCTAGCTTCCAATATATTGTCTCCCAAACTGAAGGCTTGCTCAACGCAACGGTGGAATGGAAATAAGTGCTGCCAATATCTCTTTAGCAATAATTGATAAAACATGATATATATTTTGATGTCGATTCCACCATTCAAAGATTTTAAAATTTTACTAACTAAACTTTCAGTAGGAAACTTGAAATTTGTAGATAAATAATTATCTAATTCGGGGTTATTAGTTGTCGTATCCCTAGCTTTTTATTTCGTTGCAGTAACCAACGATCCCTTGCGCTAAGTCTTGTTTGAATTACCGATTCGCTACTACTAGATTCACCTAATGTTCCTAAGTTATATCTTACAATATAATCATTAAATAACTCGATTAAATCATTTCTTAATCTCACTATTATTCTTGTAATATCAATTTCATTTAATATTCCTAAATAATCATAGAAAGCTTGTAAAGCATTATTCAAACCTTCTAATTTAAATCTAGGATCAAAAATAGCAGCAATAAGATAAAGTAAAAGAATTTCTCTAAAATAATTCAACCATTTTACCTACATAATAGTAATGGCTTCGAACAAAATAATATCATTATGATCGCTACTTTCAACATGTCTTCGAAAGTACCAACAATATTCAAACTTTCAAGAAGAAATAAATGTGCTGTAGGATAATAAACTCCGCTAAAAATTAAAGTAGCATCATTAAAAACTTTTAAAATTTCTAAACTTTTTTTCACAAATATATCATTGACTAGGAAAAAGTGTGATATTTTGAACATGTTGAGGGAAACAAACTACATAATGCATCTTTGTATTGTAATGCTTGACATAAAAGAAAATAAGTTGAATTCCAACGTGTTGGAACATCTCTTGAAAATTTAATTGGTTTAATACCATTTATTTTACAAAACTTGGCTCATTCTCTCCTAATTTGAGAATATGACCAAATACAATTAAGTGTTGTCTTAATAGGATCAATGAAAGGTGATAATAATTTCAGACCATCTTGAACACATAAGTTAATGACATAACATGTGCAACGAATATGAAAAAATCGACCCCCTAAATTTGGTTGACATATTTCTTTTAAATCATTGATGGATGCAGTATTTGCAAATGCATTATCAAATTCAATTGTTAAAATTTTATCTACTAAATCATATTCATCAACAATTACCTCCATCAATCTATAAATATTTTGTGCAGTATGTTGGTCATCAAAAAACTCTATGTAATAATTCATTTTTGCATGGTAAATAGTGCATCAATCCAATGATAAGTCACACCATGTATAAGTGTGTTTGCCAATGGCTACTTCAAATATCAGAACACATAGAAATACGACATTTAATCTCTTTAAATATTTCATTTAAAATAATTTTACTATCTTTGTATAATTTAAAAAATATGATGTATTGTTGTGTTTTGAGTCATTCTACTTGTAGCAGAATTTAAAGCATTATGCACGTAATTAGTAAAATGAAGTTTTTACCAAGCTTAAAGAAAGTTGTGCCATATAAGTTAATTTCATAAATTATTCTCTATTTTTTGCATCAGAATATTTAAATAAATTTACAACACTCGTACCTCTACTAGATGATGTGTACCTGGCCATTTGAGTATGCGTCGTATCAATTCCAAGTTCAATCGCATGATGTCTTTCCAGGTACTTGATCATATTGTCGTATCCACCAGAAAATTTGTAGAAAACCCCACAATGGTTGCAAACTGCTCTTGAACTTTCATCGTCTTGGTGGTCTAAATGAAAATGAATTTTGAAAACATCTGAGGAACGAGACTTAACTTCTCTTCTCCGTGATTGTGAACCGACACTAGGCTGGCTCTTGGGTTGGCATATTTGACATTATGTTCTTAGAGGAGCTTGTCATTTTTTGTTTAAGAAATAAGTAAGAAGAAAAAGAAAAATGACTAATTGAGAATAAGAGAATTGTATGAATTGAGAGAGTTGAGAAATTAGTGTTGAAATAATGAAAAATAACCCCTATTTATAGAGTTTTAGATATTTTTGATACCAAAAATGCCCATAAATATAATCGTTTTATTACCGTTATTATGGGTATATTAGAAAATAATTATTTCATTTTTTTTAATGGCCGTTAAGGCCTTTTTTTTATATATTAAGGGGCAGGGAGCCAACGGCTACAATCCGTTGGGGAAGAAGGGTTCATGTTGGAACCCAACGATATGGTTCCAACCGGAACTTTTCAGTTCTGGTTCCAACCGGTTCGGTCAGCCCGAACCGGTCAATTCCAGTTCGGTTCTGGTTCCGAACTGAAACCTTGTTCGGGTCTACTCAAGAGGGATGTGAATTGGGCATTGGCCAAATATTGCGAAATTAAAAATCTTTTCGATTTTAAAACTTAATTAGTAACTTTACCAATTAAGTTTAGTGTTCAATTTCTACAATTAACGAATTCAACAATTAATTACCAATACAAGTTAAAACAATATATAAATATAAAGTAAAACTTGCGATAAATAAATGAGTAAAGGTTAGAGAAATTGACATTGTAGTTTATAGTGATTCGGCCCACTCTTGCATACGTTCATTCCCTCAAGCAAGCAGTAGTTTATAGTAAGAGTTTGAATCTAAATTCGTCCACACCACTAGCTCAATTTATATTATAAAAGTAAAAATGTCAAGGTTAAAATGATATAATTGTAACATATGAGGTTAAAATGATATAATTATAACATATGTTTTAAGTATTAGAGGGTTAAAATATGTAAATTATAGGATTAAAAATAAAAAATAAATAAAATTTGTTTTGTGTTTTGAGTTATAGGCTCAAACTTATCCAAACCGACGTTACCCCAACCCTATGAAAAAAATTTTGTTTTTAAAATTCCTGATCAACAAAAAAAACAACCTTTTAAATTTAAAAATTAAAATGATGGGTCCAGCCACTTTAAAATAATTGCCCCTACCAATGGTCCTGGTCCTATCAAATTAAACTAAAAATTAAATTTTTTTTCCTCGATTTATCAATAAAAACATGATCTTAAAATATTTATGATCCCTAAGAGCGTCTTTAATATTCAAAATAATCCAAAAAAATTCTTTAAAACTGATAATTCTACCCATCGCAAGATTTACTACGTTAAGGGCATTATATTCAATCAACATCTGTGAGAAGCTTGTTTCTTTTGCACAATAAATACCAATAGCACGACCTTAATTAGATTCAGCAATATGTATGTCTTCCATGTCGGGTCTGAAACAAATCTGATCTGTAGCAGCTGCAATAACTGAGCCTCCATGATTTTTGAACACAACCCTCAGGTCTAAGATATGCGTCTCCCCCTCACAATTGTATCCACATTTAGCTTTATCTAATTGTTGTAAATTCTTGCAATATTCATTAAAGGATGAGTGTTTATATCTTTTTGACACTAGGGGTGCAAGGGAATGTTGCAATCCTTATGAGGGTTGCATCCCACCCTAAGGGGTACCTTATTGGCACCCATCCATGCCTTATAAAAAGGCATCATGTCAACAACAAGAGAGATAACCAAAATCCGTTTTGAGTCACTGTTTTTCTTGTGATTTTGAGAGAGAATTCCTCCAATTTTCCAGTTCATATACTTGTCAATGAGTGCTCTTTGGATAAGAAGGAACCAAGTTATCCTGGGAGAACATTGGCCAATTGCGAATCTGTAAAGCACCTGTGACGGGGCCAATAAGTTCTTAAGGACAGAGAGAGATCTCGACTTGGATTCGTCATTGCTTTTTCAGGTTTTTTATCTACAGTTTTATGCTTTAGGTCTTAGGGTTTTGATAAGTTTTATTGGTATTTTTTTTCTAGTTTGATTTGTTTATAGCATGTTGTTTTGTTATTTAATGACACTATTCGGCCTACAATCTTAAGAACTTATCGGATTCTAGTGTTGTTAGACAGTAATTTGCATGTTAGGGTAGAAATTTTTCTGGAAAAAATACGGACTGTGCATGAAAAACCCGTAGGGCGTTCGTCGAACTACAATATTAAGAAATTTTTTCTTTAAAACTATAAAGAAGCTATGTTTTCTCCGGAGGCACCTCTTTGGAAAGAGGCTATAAATAGTGAGAATGATTCAATCATATAGAACCATACTTGGGAGTTGGTTGATCTTCCACCAGGCTGTAGCCGCTAAGCTACAAATGGATATTCAAACGGAAGATGAAAACAGATGGATCAATAGATAAGTACAAGGCAAGACTTGTAATAAAAGGTTATAGACAAAATGAAGGCCTTGATTATTTTGACACTTATTCACCAGTGACTCAGATCACATTGATAAGAATGCTCATAGACATAGCAGCTATATTTGGTCTTGAAATACATCAAATGGATGTAAAGACGGCATTCTTGAATGATGAATTGGATGAAGAGATTTACATGGAACAACCAGAAGGGTTTAGTGTTCCTGGACAAGAACAGAAGGTGTGCAAACTTGTAAAATCATCGTACGGATTAAAACAAGCACCTAAACAATGGCATGAGAAATTTGACAAAGAAATGTTGTCAAGTTGGTTCAAAACCAATGAGTGTGATAAGTGTGTGTACACCAAATCAACTCAAAAGAGATATGTCATTGTGTGTCTCTATGTAGACGATATGTTGATAATTGGTAGTAATTATGAAATGATTCAGTCTACCAAAAATGTGTTATCCAGCAAATTTGATATGAAAGATATGTGAATAGCTGATGTGATCCTAGGAATTAATATTTCTAGGACATCAGATGGATATATATTATCTCAGACTCATTATATTGAGAATATATTTGATAAATATATCAAAGGTGGTCTAAATGTGGCTAGAACCCCTGTAGACCTAACTCTTCATCTATCAAAGAATACTGGTTCAAGCATATCGCAATTAGAGTATTCGAGAATCATCGGAAGTCTGGTGTATCTCACGAATTGCACATGACCTGATATAGCTCAAGCTGTGAACGAGCAATCCAGAACATAACCACTTGAAAGCCATAGTAAGAGTTTTGAGGTATCTAAGAGAAACTTCAAAATATGGGCTACATTACGAGAGATATATGCTGTACTAGAGGGATACAGCGATGCTAACTGGATATCTGATACAGTGGATTCCAAATCTATGAGTGAATTTATTTTCACACTTGGTAATGCAGCCATGTCATGGAAATCCTCGAGGCAAACATGTATTGCCCGGTCTACTATGGAATCAGAGTTCATAGCGTTAGATAAAACAGCGGAAGATGCAGAATGGCTTAGAAACTTCCTGGAGGATATTCGTAGTTGGCTCAAACTGGTGCCAGTGATTAGCATACATTGTGATAGCCAATCGGCTATTGGGAGAGCCCAAAATATAATGTATAATGGTAAGTCTCGACACATACGTCGAAGACATAATACCATACGTCAACTACTCTCAAGTGGCATAATAATGATCGATTATGGTAAGTCGAAGGAAAACCTAGCGGATCCACTAACTAAGATTTATCTCGAGAGTAAATTGAGAAGTCATCGAGGGGAATGAGCTTGAAGCTTATAATCTAAGAATTGTCACTGTGAAAACCCAACCTAACTGACTGGAGATCCCAAGATCTAGGTTCAAAAGAGACAACAGAAACTTTGTGCAATTCAAAACAAGCACTGAAGAGTTTTGTACTCTTTCCCATTCCGATAATGACGCTGAGTATTGTCTATCATTAGTTAGGATAAGCTAAGGCTCTTAATGATCACTATATTAGGAGATGAGTCCTAATGGGGTAAAGTATAGATTACCTCTTCATAGTATATCACCTATTTCAAGTAAGAAGTGAGGCCCCTTCCATGGAAACTTTTAAAGGCGGGTTACCCTACCTAAAGTGTTTGATGAATCCAGGACCGTTGTTCAGGGCCAAAATGAACACAACCGTAGAACGAGAAAATTATCGAATTAAAGCTATGTGTTGGTAATTGTCTTGGTTTACCAACGGCATAACAGTTCAAGACTATGGGTCACTGGTTTGCCAAGTAAATCCGATTGTCATTCACTAGGAACGGTTCAAGGCGAATATACATATTTTGATGCAGCTTTAATTCATGGTAACTCTCTCAAGTGTCGTTATGAATATTAGAAGAATTGTGGGGGATTGTTGGAAATTCTTGCAATATTCATTAAAGGATGGGTGTTTATGTCTTTTTGACACTAGGGGTGCAAGGGAATGTTGCAATCCTTAGGAGGGTGCCCTATTGGCACCCCTCTATGTCTTATAAAAGAGGCATCATGTCAACAACAAGAGAGAGAGATAACCAAAATCCGTTTTGAGTCACTATTTTTCTTGTGGTTTTGAGAGAGAATTCCTCCATTTTCCTAGTTCATATACTTTTCAATGAGTGCTCTTTGGACAATAAGGAACCAAGTTATCCTGGGAGAACATTGGCCAATTGTGAATCCGTAAAGCACCTGTGACGGGGCCGATAAGTTCTTAAGAACAGAGAGAGATCTCGACTTGGATTCGTCATTGTTTTTCCAGGTTTTTTATCTACAGTTTTATGCTTTAGGTTTTAGGATTTTGATAAGTTTTATTGGTATTTTTTTTTCTGGTTTGATTTGTTTATAACATGTTGTTTTGTTATTTAATGACACTATTCGGCCTACACCAATCTTGTAGTGAAGGGATCCAAAATGAGTCTTTTAGTGTATTATCCCAGACCGTGAGCAGCTTTGCATCCAACTTTGCATATTGCCGCAGCTTTAGCTTGAATGTCATGAATCTCAATTTTCTTATCTTGAAACAACCCTTCATTCCTTACCCTCCAAAATATCCTCATCAAAGCTACTACTTCACATATTTCAAATTTATTTAGATTGAAAAGGCACATGTGTAGAAAATCCCAAATCCCAAAGAAACTTTCCCTTGAAGTTTCTGGACAAATCACTAAACATGGAATTTTACCAGCACCCTTTAGACAGTGAACGTTGCAATTGAGCGTGAACTGCTGTTTCTGGACTCACATCTCTAACCAGTATCACAATTTAAGACTTCTTTGATTTAAGTCTCGGCTGTTAGGAGCGAATCTGATAAAGCTTTCCACAATAAGATTTTTATTTTTGCTGGCAAATCCAAATTCCACAACAGTGTTTCATAGATTGGGAGCTAGTTGCTTTATCCGAGTGACTGTGAGGTCCTTTTAGTCTTACTCTATGCTATTGTATGCAAGTTCAGTAGCCCAAAAAGTGTGATCCATGGGGCTTTGGTTTTCAGATGGGCCTAATTCGAAGTGTACAAGCCTCAACCCGAAGAACTGAATTCCAAATAATAACCCAAAATAGCAAAATTTGAAGGGAAAACGTTATTAATTCAATATTTAGATTTTGATACATTGTTTTGACTTGGTCAGCTCATTCTCCAATTCTTTTATTTCCTGGTTACGTAAATGTAAGCATTTGAGTGCCAATCCCAAAATTCACATGTAAAATAAGTAAAAACAACAAAAAATGCGGATTTGTATCATAAATGTTTTTAACGTTTTCGAGGGTTGCTGTTTTTATTTTATTTTTTTTTTTTTTTTTTTTTTTTATAAGTTCAGCAAAACTTCTTATATGAATTAGGCCGTTTAGCCGGCATCTATTTACTTAATCAATATAATATTATGAGATTGATTTGCACCTGCTGGCATTAGCATAAACTATAAATATTTATTCATAGACTTTTTTAAATTATTATTTTTAATTAATGTGGTTATTTATATATATTTTGACATAGGATGCAATTGATTAATGCAACATTAGTACATGCAGCTTAATTTAATTCAAAATGAACAAAATAATGCCATTTGTACTGACATGATTTGATTGCTAACTAATTTACAAATGGTTAAGTTAATAATGCCAATTATGTAATTGTTATTTGATTAGGATAGGGATAATTGTTATGAATTTATGTGCCTATTGGAGTTAAATCTTAATACAGTAACACACAAAAAGAGTTAAAAACTCTTGGGATTCGTATTAGAGTTGATAATTTGTTGAGATACGTTGGAATTTCTCAATTTCTCAATCATTCATATTAATTAATGTCAAATTAATTTAAATACAGTTTTTTTTTTTTTTTTGGGTGTGAAAGGTGAATTTAAATACAGATTTATATCCATCTTGGTATAAAACTATAAATAATAAATAGTACTTCAAAAACCATATCCCTTTTATATATTTAATAATTAAGATTGTACCAATAATATTGGATTTTGCTCCTAAAAAAATCAAAACCGTTTTTTTTTGTTTTATTGATAATAAAAAATTGAGATTGATAAATCAATATAATTTAAAATTATGAATTTAAATTTATTACATTACATAATTATATTAAAGTACACAAATAAAATCTTATCAAAAAATAAAAATATATATTATATAAATTTAAACCGGTTCATCGTTGGAACCAAACGGTTCCAACGTTTCCAACCGGTTCGGTTAGGATAGAAACCCTCTATCCTAACCGAACCGGAACCTTAGCCAGGTTGCAATATAGCAAAGTCAAGTAATACGATTATTTTTATTTTTGAACCATTTATTTATTTTTATTTAAAAAAAAAAAAAAAAAAATCATCAAGTCAAACTACGATCACGACGGTCAAAAAAAAAAGGACGTACCTTACGCGGTGTGAGTAACAGCACCTAAAACTGAGCCCATTTAGAAAAGTCAAAAGATAAATAAATTAGTTGATTTGTAAACCTTCCAAAATGGTCATTTAAGAAATTTATGTCATTTTTCCTTGCCTCTGAATTTTCAAATCCCAAAGTTGTCCAAATCATCGTTTTAATTAATTAGTAATATTCCTCAAACAGAACGCCTATAAATAAAACAAAAGTACAGAAACAAGAAGACAACGCGATGATGAAAAGATCAAGGGCTTGTTCTTGTGCATTTATTCCCTCAATGATTCTAATTGTTATTTGCTTTCTCAATTTGTCCTTCACATGGGCAGCTTCAGATTCAGTATATGAATCTCTCCTCCACTGCTTAACAAATCAAACAAATGACAAAACAATCTCAAACATCGTCTTCACTCAGACCAATTCCTCCTACACATCAGTCTTGCGTGCATATATCCGTAATGCCCGTTTCAACGAGTCATCATCAACACTTAAACCCACAATCATCATAACCCCGTTGCAAGAATCCCACGTTTCAGCCGCTGTGATTTGCTCTAAACAAGCTGGTTACCAACTTAAAATCCGTAGCGGCGGCCATGACTATGAGGGCATATCTTATATTTCAGATAAGCCGTTCTTTATCCTCGATATGTTCAATTTACGGTCGGTTGATGTTGACATCAAAGCTGAGTCGGCATGGGTTGAAGCTGGCGCCACATTGGGTGAACTTTACTACAGGATTTGGGAAAAAAGCAAAGTGTATGGCTATCCCGCCGGCGTTTGCCCCACCGTTGGAGTTGGCGGGCACTTGAGCGGCGGCGGTTACGGCAACATGCTGAGAAAATTCGGATTGTCTACTGACAATGTCGATGATGCCAAGATTGTTGATGTTCAGGGGAGGATTCTTGATAGGAAATCAATGGGGGAGGATCTTTTTTGGGCAATTAGAGGAGGCGGCGGAGCGAGTTTTGGGGTTATATTATCTTATAAGATCAAGTTGGTTCCTGTTCCAGAGACGGTTACTGTGTTTAGAGCTGAGAGATTATTGGCTGAAAATGCAACGGATGTGGTTTATAAGTGGCAGTTGGTGGCTCCGGTGACGGATAATAACTTGTTTATGAGAATGCTTTTACAGCCTGTTACAAGAAACAAGAAGCAAACGGTTAGGGCATCGATAGTGGCCATGTATTTAGGCGGAGCGGACAGTCTTGTGACTCTCTTGGCGAAGGATTTTCCTGAATTGGGGCTGAAGAAAGAAAATGTTATGGAAATGAGTTGGATTGAATCCGTTCTTTGGTGGGGTAATTTCGATAATGGAACTTCGCCACAAGTTTTGCTAGACAGAAATCTGAATTCCGCTGATTTCCTGAAGAGGAAATCGGATTATGTTCAGAATCCAATTCCGAAAAATTCCCTGATTTTGCTATGGAAACAAATGATGAAATTGGGAAAAATTGGGTTGGTTTTCAATCCTTATGGTGGAAAAATGGCTGAAATTCCAGCATCAGAGAGTCCATTTCCACACAGAGCAGGAAACTTGTTCAAGATTCAGTATTCAATAAGTTGGGATCAACCAGGAACTGATATTGCAAAAGACAGATTATCTCAGGCAACAAGCCTTCACAGTTTCATGACTCCTTTTGTGTCCAAGAATCCAAGAAGTGCTTATTTGAATTACAGGGATTTGGATATTGGTATTAATCATCACAATGGTGAAGATAGCTATGCTGAGGGTAAGGTTTACGGGGAGAAGTATTTTAATAGTAATTTTGATAGGTTGGTGAAAGTGAAGACTCTGGTTGATCCAGAAAATTTCTTCAGGAATGAACAGAGCATCCCCACTCAACCAAGTAAGGCATAGAAGATACTTTTGTGTCAGTAGGATTATTATTGCTAGGCTTTTTACAGCAAATAAAAATAATTAACTTTTGGATTCCTTAATGGATCAATACTTTTTCTATTCTCTCATTTTTATTTTACTATGTATTGTCACATGATACATTGATACTAGTAGCAAATACAGATTATTTATTTATAAATAAAAAAAATTCCCATTATTTATAAATGCAGTATGTGTGTACTTATATTGAATTTATCCACAAATAGTATCTCTTGTTAATTTCTTCTATATAAGAGTGTCGGCTGATGATATTTATTAGTCGCAAGAGTTGCGTGATGGACGGCGTTTTACGTAACCTATCGAGGACCATATATACATATATATATATATATATATAAATAAAAAAAACACCCAAGTTGCCGATGTCTTTTTCTAATTTATAAATTATAACATGTGAATTCAACTAGCTATCATTAAAGAAACTTCAACTGGGTAGTTGAAGTGGTAAGTACGGATGCTTTTGTTTGTGGTTTTGTAATTTTGAATAGTGATTTCTCAAAATTTAATTAAATCAATGATGGCCAAGTCAAAGCACTAATCTGTAGGTAAGCATAATTGAATTGATCCGAATGGTGGGAAAGGTTCATGGGTGTTGATTCTTTAATATATTGCTGTGTTTTGAAGCCATGAATCTGAGTTGTTTATTACAACGCTTTGCTGAAAAGTCGACCATATGTCGCTTTCTACATAAATTCCGCAATTCATATCGCCATAGGTAGTTTTGAGATTATTCAATGCTACAAATTGTTGCATGCCTTGTAAAAATTCTCCATTGACTTGCTTTCAGTGCAATGAATAATAACACTAAAAAATCAGAACATGGCAATCTATGGGTTAATGTGAACTCGCACACATTTGATTTCAGCTTGCTTTTTCTTTTTTCTTTTTTTTTTTTGGGTGGGGTGTGGGTCAAGCTTTAGCACATGCAGTAGCAAATACATTTTTTTCACGCAATTTGGTTGGTGTGGTGTGGCTGCAGGATCTGATTACTCTGGTGTGGCCCCTCCATTGAGCTGCACCGCAAGTTCCTGGAAGCTCACTGGACTTTTTTTACCTTGCTTCTTCTGGAGTATTTGAATATAATGCCTGGGTGGCCCTCAATGGTGGTCCTGTTTACACTGTGATTATGCCCTTTGATATGTCAATTCCGTGTTGCAAATGAAGTTCCCTTCCCACTACTTGTGATGTCTTTTCTCCTTTTCCGTGGGTTTTTGAATATCAAACCATGGCAATGCAAGTCTTGCAAATTGGTTTTGATTATTCTATTTTCTTCTAGTTTTAAGTTTTAACATGAAAAAGAAAAGAAAAATAAAATCTCCTAGTGTCAAAATATATATATATGCTGCTTGAAACTTCATAGATGATTTTTCCAACCTCTTGACTTTTAAGATCATTTATCAAAAGATTGTTGTTCATTACATCATTAGCTGCGTCATTGCTACAAGTTTTGACGAACCTCAGCTCACTCGACTCGAAAACTTGTCAATTTTCAGAGAGATTTTTTGAAATTTCAATTAGTCTAATTTTCATTCATATAATAATAGTTAAATGATAGCATATGAATGCTTGAATGATGGCATGATTTATTGAATTTGGTCTTTTACAGTATTTTAAAGATCTTTTCTTAGTGGGGAAAGTTGAAATAAAAGAGGTGGGTGATGTGGACCGACACTGTTTATCTACTTTCCACGTAGGAGATAAATAAACACGGTGTTGGGTATGTGACAATTAGCATCATAGATGCTAGGTGGATTGACTTGGTCGACTTGACTATGTCAAAGTTTTTATCAACTTCGATTACTTGGTGGCAGAAGTGGCAATATGGATTAAAACACGTTTGAATACAATATAGATTTTTTATAATCGAATTGGTTAAGGAATTCATATCTTCTTATTATAGAAACGATATCCAAAATATGATTTTAGAAATCCCAAAATATGATTCTGAAATCCCAAAGATTTGTAACTTTATTATATTTCTTTATTAATATTATTTCCTTCCATTTTTAGTTTTATATATTGCCTATATAAAAGGCACATATAATTATAAATATAATAGAGTGAATTCAATATTTTCTTTCAATATCTAATATAATATCATATACTAGATTACGATTCTAGTTTCGCTCTATTTGATTCTTATCGGCACATGGGGATCACGACTACTATCGGTACTTGAACTTCATGCGCCATTTTGTCTCTGTTGCCGAAATTCCCTAATTCACAAAATTATATTTCCTTAAAATTACCAAGTCTTCTCTTAAACTCTGTCTCATTGTTGTTGGAGTTGCTATTTGAAGCGTCAATCCGAATAATGTATTGTACATTATATCTTATTATTTATTAATAAAATAACTACATTTTCATTTTAACTTCTTGTTCTAGTAAATCGTTCACTGGAAAACTTAAACTGAGAATCATGAAAATCATGGACTGAAAACATATCTTATGGAAACGTAAATTGTAACATGACTCATAAAAAAATTAAATAGACATCTACAAACATGATACATGGAATACATAATCTGTAAACTTCTAGCAGGCATGACACATGGGAAACATAAAAACGTCAAATGAAAACTTGTAAACATGACACGCAAACTGAGAATGTAAATTGCAGACTTGTACGTGAAGACGTAAACTGTAAACATGACTCATGAAAAACATAAACTGAAGACTATACACATGAATTGTAAACAAGTAAAACATGGACTGAAAGCATAGAAATCATAAATTGAAATTACGTAAATCATAAACTAATATATGTACTGGTTTATGCATGCAATGCTCGTACGAAATTCATTACCTATTTTAGAATATGTATGAGATGAACGTCGTTCGAGCATATTTCCTAACCAATACCTCTATAATGGAAATACACAAGCTGAAAATATAAATTGTAAACATGTAACTGAAAATATAATTGTAAACATGTAACGTGTAAACACAAACTGAAAAGTGTATATATGACTTGTGAAAATATGAACTGTAATCATGTAAACATGGTCTACAAACTGGGGACGTAGACCGTGAACATGAAATTTAATTTGAAGATCATGAAACATAATTTATGTGACATTAAACGTAAATTGTAAATTACAATACATAAACTGTAAATAAGGCATATCACAATCGTATTAACTTGGAAAAAAAAACAAAGGAAATAACATTCACTCACAGAACCAACGTCCTAATGCTCACATGCTCTAACCAAAGAGATTCTTCTGCCTAGAATCTATGAAAGATGAGTTCAAGTACATTTAGTACACTTGAACATTACAACCCTAAACATGCAAATGATGCGTGAAGCAATACCGACAAAGAAACCTAAAATATTTTCTATCACCTTGAGATGTTACCTAGGACAAATTGAAATGAGCCCCAAAATGGACATCGTATCGTGACGCTAGCCTGCTCCTCTATTTCCATCTCACAAAGGACATCACAAAGGGAGGGCTCACGGCCAAGATCCCATCTATAAACCACCACTCACATGGTACCAATATCATGTTTTTCCAACTGCACATCAATACCCTAAATTCATGGAAATGAGTACCCAAATCCTAGGTTTTGATGCAACCCAAACAATACACAAATCATGAAATTAGATACCAATATAAGCATGATTAACACTCCAACCATTCAAAATCATGAAAAATGAGCATGGGTCATGCATGAATTTCCATGGATGCACATGAGGAATTTGTAAAATCATGCTAAAATGTAGGCAATTGCTAAAATAGAAGATAAGGAAACTTACTTGCTTCATTTGACTCTTGGAAATGCATGAAAATCATCATAATCTAAGCTTGATTTGAAGAAAAATGGAGGTTTTGGACATAGGTGATGTGCGAGAGATTAGAGAAAAATGAAGATGAGGCTATTTCTACAGGCCACAAAATTCTAGAGTTTTCTTTCTACAAATCGTAGGGTCGTTTGAAAGCCACTCGCACACCACACGAACACGCATAATTCTGCCAAGTCGCATTCGAACAACTGTCGAATGTCACACGAATGAAAACCTTCTGAAAGGTTCCATTCGAACAGGCTGAAGAATGCTTCACTTACCCGAACAGTGATTGCATTTGAAAGCTGGAACGAACGCAACACACACGTGATTATGAAAATTATCTCTTCATCTTGACTGAACTTGACTTATTCAGAATCGGTCCATACACAGACCCTATATGTGCATAAAACATCACATGCATGAGCTGTATGATCATAATAAACATATTAAAATGACCAAAGTGTTACACTCACCTTGCACCTCACCTGTTGCTTCACAAAATCGCCTCTCCACCAATTAGTGCCACCATCGAAATCAACTAACCACCAAACTCATCCACTGCCGACTCATCACAGGTAACCTTTTTGCAGAAAATGACATGTAACTATTAAATTGTTGATCTTTATTTTTATTAACTGAATTACTAATGAAGGCTAGCTATTACAATTCTATTTATAATAAACATGAGATTATTCAAGTCATCCCAATTAATTAACTAAATGCAATGTAACAGTGCACTGCTTAACAAACTGATGCGCTGAAATAACTAATGCTGAGCTGTCATTTTCGAGCAGGATTAACACTAACGAACTAACTAACTTTTGAATACTAACAAACTCGCACTGCAAGCTGTTAATATCTTGTTCTGCAAACTAATTTAAAACCGTAGCTATTGAATATGAACTTCAACATCCAGTGATCAATTCCTGAATCCAACGAGCCTGTAGCATATATTCTAACACTCGTAGACGGTGAATAACTAGATTCCAATTGAAATAAAATCTTTCAATTTAGAATAAATTAATGTAATTTAGGAGAAATCAATTAAAAAAAGAAGAAGAAGAGGATTTATGTTATAAAATGATAACAAATGTGTTTTTATTCTGAAAATTATCAAAAAAAGGAAACTCATTCTCCTTACAAATTCGGAACTAAAGCCCAATGGAAAAAATTGATTGTTTGACCCAAATAAAAATTGGCCCAACCCATCTATTAGATTTCTTGCAAATCAATTTTGACACATTCATAGATAATTTGAAGAATGACTTCGTAATCTGTTTGCATGGCTCATCACATGAAGAAAACGAGGGCCAAAGAGTAGTCATATTAAAATTCCATCCGAAGTAAATATCAATTCCTACGGTCAACCGAAAACCTCAAGCAATATTATTTTGAATTCCTGAAGTAATTTATAGGTTTAATTTTGCCTTTAATTCATCAATTATTTGGTTGAGTGTGATGATGAATAACAAAAATCCTCTTAGGATGAGGTTCATGGGGCCTGGCACATTAAAGACACGGATAATAGGATATTTTTCAATATTCGTTAGTTGGATGTTTGGGTATAAGTATTGGCATCCCTGTTTTAATAGATAATATTTGATAAAAATACATTATAATTAAACCAACTATCTAATTCAAGATAATAAGTTTATCCCATAATTTTATTAAACTAAACTACCTAAATGATAAATAAATAAATCACATTTTTATCTTCCCAGGTAACACCTGTCATGGTCCAAGAACCAATTGTTAGTGAGTTCTCTATCAAGAGTAATTTTTTGGTGCAACGGAGGTATATGTGATGTGATATTACCAACAAATTAGTAAATGACATATATAATTTAATATTCATCTTTTTTGTTATTTTTTTAATATTTTAACACGCATGACAATTGATTATAGGATTGTTGCAGAGATGACGTGGTACTTCCGTTATATTGTAGATTTTCTCTTCTATAAGATGAAATGCAAAATAAAAGACAAAAATAAGAACACCATCCCTATCAATCGAGGCTTTAAAAAAATGGAAGGGAAGAGATGAATTAATCCCTAAGTTTAAACACCAATTTAGAGTTCTTCCTTGTTTTTCAAAAAATAACTCAGAATAATTTGTGTTCAAACTTTTGTCAGAGTTAAATGCTATATTTTAAGAAAATATTATTCTCTTGACAAATGGAGTAAACTAAAGTAACACTAACAAATTTACAAAAAAGAATTTTTAGATTATTTTTTAAAGGTCCAATAGTTAATTGGGAATTGAGGACTAACCCTAAAGATAAAGGGGAATTAACATGAAATTTGATTTCAAATATGCCAATCAACCCAACTACAGGGGAGCTTCAAATTGATTAGTAATCATCGGTAAGTATTATTTTTTTTTTTTGGAAACATTGGAAATTTTATCGCTAAATCACTCGATCCGAGTTTAAGTGGAGTATATAAAATTTTCAACTGTCTCAGGCTCTTAAAAAAGTGCGCCCTTGAATTTGAATCTAGGATTTGAACAATCAAATCCTAAATTTTATGTTACCAAATCATACTCTTGAGGACATCATCAGTAAGTACTTGTTCATTCTTAATTGATCACTTATTCACTTAATCTTATCATGTGTAAAAGTGATGAATCCATGAAGTGCACCATTAATTATACAAATTAACCAAAGTGTGATCCTACCTGCCGAGCCTGATCCCAATATTATTTTGTTATTTTGACTAAAGAATCCACTAATATTTCTACAAATATCTTGTGATATCCACACCAGTGGTCTTAATTTAAAGTATCTAGTAAAGAATTTGTACGTGTAGTTTTTTTTCAATTATGACCGTGGTTGAATTACAGCACAAACCGAAATGTATGAAAAAGTGGTAAAGATTATTCACCATTTATAAGTGGAGGGGGAGAAAAGTGATTGTACAAAATATCCAATTTACAAAATTATGTGGAGCTACAAATTAGAAATTTGGACACAAATTCATAGCACCATTTCCTCAATATTGTGCGCCGGGTAGGTGATTTGTCTTGAATTATTTCGCATTTTTTAAGTACCTAATAAATAATAAATAATGTTGTTGATGGTGTTTTTTTTACAACACTCACCTCGAGAAGGGTCAAATTCTGAGGATCCGAGCCTTTTGTTGCAATATCCGATCAAGAGAGTTAAATAGGCCAAAGGTCCTGAAAGTAAGAGGAATAATGGGAGAAAGATCTGATCATGGTAGGCAGTGGGGTGTTCTCACTGAGGGAAGTTTCGAGGATTAAGTAATAGCTATCCCGAACAGACCACTTTAAAATATGAATTTGGGATTTTCCATGAGATTAGATATCCCGACGCAAGGAGATATGACGAAGTTATACCCAATCAAGTTTGAGTAGCATGGCGTATGTCCTACTTGAAAAGGAGTGCATCTAGAAGGTTTATGATGAAAATAGTAAAACAACGACTAACATGAAGTTATGAGTCCTATCAGCCGCCATATGCTGCCGCAGGCCGCCATAAGCCGGTGCAGTGACAGATTAGCTGGCTTGAGTATAATCAAAAGGGGCGGTGGGCACAGAGTATAAGGAGAGTAATGATGACGAAGTGATGTATGCTGACGTCAGGGTCGGTTGAAAATGTGATTTAAGAATCTATAAAAAATAATAATAATAATAATAATAATAAAAAGCCAAAGCCAAAGTCATTGTAGATGGGGTTAATTCTTTTAGCTTAAAAACTTAAGAAAGAGAAAATTGTAAGTTGAGAATAAGAGTATTAAGAAAAGTTAGTGATAGAGAAAATGAGTCATGTACCCGAACACATAGTGAGAAGTAGATCGGGCAATCATAATCAGTTCGGGATCTGTATTTACCCCGAACATAATAAAATCATATCACATTTTCTCTCGTGTACGTAAGTTGGAGTTACTCTCCATTGAACCACGTTAAATCCTAATTTCTGTGTGATTGCCTGTCTCTTGCGAGTTTGTATGGTTCCCACAACTAAACAAATCCACAGTTGGATGAGGTTTGTTCGAGGGGTGAGTTTCAATATTACAATTGGAACGAAAAACACCCCCAACAATCGGCGTCATCTGTGAGGGATATGATATAAATCAACAAACACGATAAGACAATGACAGGAGATAGAGACCATAGAACTGGTGGTGCATCTGCAGAAGAATGGATGTGTAAGTTGGAGGAAGGCTTGCGACATGAACGTGAGAAAGCCCTAAAGGAGAAGAGGTTACCAAAACCTTCATGGAGACCATGATGGATAGAATTGAGATGTTGGATAAAAGGTCGGGAGAGCAAGCTCCACGGGTCTCAGTAGGAGAAAATATGATATTGCATGTGGAAAAAGAGTGGTTGGTAAGGAAAATGAGCTTGAGGCCAGGAGAAGGAACTCTGTCAAGGTGAGATCGGTGGTTGTAGCCAGCGATGCATCATTAGAAGGGCCTCATAAAAGGTGTGATAACAGACGAAGCTCGAGCCATCTAAAAACTACCATTATTTTAGGGAGTCTAACTTCGGTTGTTACAAGGAGCATGAATGAAGAGTTCGCATGAAATAAGGCGTCGCTATAGAGGAGAACACTGTGAGGAAGTCTCAATCGGAAGAAGAGAAAGTTCCGAGAACCATTGGCAAGATTGGTTCCACCTAGAAATGAAAAAGTATGAGATAGTGCGCGAGAGGGTTCTCGGGAAGATTAGGATTTGGAGACGGAGTCCCCTTTCACTCGAGAAGTTCTGGATGCAGCATTTTCGAAGATATTTTCAATGCCCAAAGTTGCACGTGGAGAAGTTTATGATACTGATACAGATTCGAGCTATAGAGGGAGAGGTAATTTGTAAACCCTTCCATTTGAACTTGGGAGGACCCATTATTTATGGTTCTGAAATCTGACTACATGAAGTATTAGCTGTTTTTCTCAGCTAAGAAGGTCATTCATATGACATTTTAAAAGGGCTTGCACTTTCAGGAAGTTGATCGGGTTGTTGAGGATGATAAAACAGTCGCTGATTTTTTTTAACAATACCATAATTTGGTATTAGAAGTCAGGGCGTATGAGTCCCCTGAAGTGCTGGAGAGTCTGAAGGGCGAACTAAATATTGGGCGATTATGGTCCCACCTTGGAATTCATGAGATATCAGACTATGAAACGACCTTGGATTAGACAAGAAGGTCCGTGTTACTGGAAGATAATGAGAAGATATCCCATGGAGGTTACACTCGGGAGAAGAAGGAATGATAGATGATCATCGAGAAAACAACGGCTGGAGAGGCCGGGGTTCTAAGTAAGAATTTAAGCATGTGGCTCTAAGGAACTTGGCGGCCGATAAAAAAAAACCTTTGATCAAGTTTCCTAAGTGAAGAGGGCAAGACGTACAATGCCCTCAGCAAGCCACTGTCCTATGTGACTTGTGAAATACAAGATAAATGACTGCTAACAGAGCCCGACCCGAGAAGGTTCCTAATTGATCGACGGAACACTGAAGCCTATTGCTCCCATCATATTATGAGCCATAATCACAACTATCTGAACATATTATTTTGATTTACTTTAATTTATTGTTTTGATTTCATTTACTTTAATTTTCGCCGATAGAATCTAAACTTTTTGACTTTCATGATCTATTTTATTGTTCATCTAACATTATCATTTTGCAGGTACTAATGCATTTATTACTCACCCTTTTTCAGGATCTATAAATTCAGCTCGTCATTTTTCTCTCCAACATATTCAGTTAAAGAGAGAATAAAAATAGAGACAACTTCAAGAAGACGAGTCACTAATATCTGTGTGTTTTGTGGAAGTAGCTATGGAACTAAACCAGAATTTGTTGAGGCTGCAAAAGAATTGGGTAGAGTTATGGCGGAAAGGAACATGCACTTAGTATATGGCGGTGGCAATCTCGGATTGATGGAATGTGTTTCAAAGGCCGTACAAGATGGTAGAAGTCAAGTTTTAGGGAACCTTTGTCAGAGGAAAATCTCATCGAAAAATCAAATGGAGATGAATATATTGTCCAGGTATGTCTGAAAGACTTACTGAAATGATCAATCATGCTGATGCTTTTATTGCTTTACCAGGTGGGCTTGACACGTTGGATGAAATATTCACAGTTGCGTTGTGGGCAAAATATATTCCTAACTGTAAGAAAAGTTGATGATCTAATTAACCAACTTTTAGTTTATGAACCAAAAATCGACCTCATTCTTTCCAAGTTGAACTGATCTGGTATGGTAAAAACGAGTGGACTTGAATCTTAATCTATAATTTTTTCTTTTCTTTTAAATAGTCAAAGATTCAATAGTTAATTCCACACTAACCAGATGATGTTTTCTAAACTCCACTTCTTCTTTTTCGGACATTGTGGACAATGTCTCAAATTAGTTGGGGGATGAGATAGTTGACTAGATAGTTTTTATTTTTATGTTTTGTTATAGTTAACTAGATAGTTTTTATTTTTATGTTTTGTTAGTGTGTTTTTTTTAAAAAAAATTTATTTTATGTTATTTTTTCTTTGTTGTTAAATTTTATGTAAAAAATATTTTGTGTTAATTTTTTACGTTTAAAAAAAATATATACATAAATTAACAATAAATTTTTGACTAACCTAGTGGAATTGTTATTCGGAGATGACAGTGTAATGAGTTTTCGCTCCTGAGACGTATCTCAAAATAATTCGTAACAAGTTATTTTTTCCTTTCTTTTTGAATCATTTAAATTGTGAATTCTCTATAATAATAATTAAATTTGATCTTCATATGCTCATGTGACATGTATTATCAACATACACGGTAACTTATAAACATGAGTTGTAAGTGAAAATTTTGTAATATTCAGTTCTCAAATTTGTTGGAGGTAGCACCTAAAGGTAGTGGAATTAGTATTTTTATTCAAAAAAATCTAGCTGTGCCCTTACTTAGTAACCGAACATCTTGCGTTAGTCAGCAGTGATTGTTCGCGTAAAACGATAGAGTTTATTTTTTATTTTTAAAAAAAAAGAACAAATGTGTAAATAAGTTCGATTTTGTAGCCTCTCTAACACGAGTAATTAAGTCTGTATGAGTGTTTTAACACTTAGTGTCCGAAGGCCAACTGGTCTGAGAGTCACTGACACAAAGCTTGACACAAAGCTTGTTACATAGGTTAAAGAGAAAGCTTAAGGAAATAAGACATTTTTTATTTTTAATATCTGAGATCCGAGCAATTAAGTCCGTATGGGTGTCTTAACACCCAGTATCCTAAAGCGAACTGGTTTGGGAGTCACTGGCCCAAAGCTCATTACGAGGATTGAAGATGCATCATTATTTTTTTTAAAAATCTATTTTTGTATTTATAAATAAACTTTCATTGTCAAATGGTGTGAACTCTAATATAATTCTAGGACAAAAATATTACTCTCTTTTCAATGAGATATGTGGATATTGTGGGCACAAAGAATTGATTAATACTTATTTTATGTGTGTATGGAATATGGGTAAAAAGTATAGGAGAATTTATTGGTTTGATCATTTAGAAAGAAAGAAAACAATTATTAATTTAGAAAAGAATTTGTCTTTTTAAAATTTTTCGCTTAAATTACTATGGACTAGTAATAAGCTGATTGGCGGGGTGTGATGAACACTAAAAAGTGCACATTTGTTAAAACAAATCAATCATTTTACACGTATAGTTTCATTTATCCCCTTAATTTCGCATAATAATTAAATTTATGCATTACATATTTTTATTATGATTTTTATCTTTTATGTAGGTTTGTATGCATATCTAGAAAAATGGATTTGACATTTGGTTTTGGAGGCCATAAATTTAATAGTGTGTTCTAAAAGTGTACAATTTTGGAAATTTTAGCCATGTGTAATGTTTGTATTTTTGACATAACTTCTTACTCCGATATCGGATTAAGGTGCTTCAAGTTCCAAAGGAAAGAAGGCTAAAAGATCTATAACTGTGAAGTTCATAAGATCTGTAACTGTGAAATTAATGAGAAATCTAAAGTGTGTTAAATGTAATTATTAAAATCATTATCAATAACAAAAATGGAAAATGACAAGTTACAATTTTCAAACTTCCACCAAACATGCTCACATGTTGGTGGGAGCACATTTGGTGGCATATTTCATTACAATAAAACTGTCAAATAGCGACGGAAAAATCTGTAGCTAATTGACCACTAGCGACGGAAAAATTCCGTCTCTATTTTGTTGGTTACAAAAACAATAGCGACGGAAATATTTCATCCGTCGCGAAACTTAGCGACGAAATTTTATTCCGTCTCTAATTAACGACATAAATTATTCCGTCACTAAATAGTGACAGAAAAATCTGTCGCTAAATAGAGACTTAGCGACGGAAATTCCGTTTCTATTTAGCGATGGAAGTATTTTCGTCTCTAAATAGAAACAGAATTTTTTGTCACTATTTAGTGGCAGGAATAAAGATTCCGTTGCTAATTAGAGACGGAATTTTCGTAGCTATTCCATTTTTATATATTTAAAAAAAAATGAATTGAATTCAAATCACCGCTTCTTCAATATCCTATCCTACTAACATCTGGTTTCTTCCAAAAGAAAACTAGCACATGATGCTATCCTCACGAAATTATATTTATGCAATTCATGAAGCCGAGAGAATTTACAAGAAAAGTTTCCACTTTTTTATTAAAATTTCCATAATCACAAACAAACACACTTTTCTGTAACAAATGAATAAAAATGCATTCTTATTAATTCAATTGCGTGAATATGTGAAATATATATATATATATATATATAAGGGAAACGTATGGTAGTATGAGCTAAAAAGAGAGGAAGATTAAGTAGAAATTGGCCACTTCTCGCCACCGGTGTAATAATCTTGTGGTGCATTGATAATGAGAGTTGAGGTACGAAAAAATTTGATGGTATATGGAATTGAGTAGGAAAATTTTGGATGATCTATTGGAGTTGAGAGTTAAAAAGATTGTGGTGTATATATAGAGGAAAAGATAAGAGAAGCTGAAAAATTTGTAAATTTTATAGATATTTGAAATTTTCGTAAGACGGGAAATTTTTGAAAATATTAGAGGTATTGAAATTTTTAAAAATTAGCTACATAATTATAATTCTGTTTCTAATTAGCGACGAAATTATAATTCCGTTTCTAATTAGCGTCGAAATTTTCATTCCGTTTCTAATTAGCGATGGAAAATCCATCTCTATTTTTTTAAAAAAAAAAGTGGCGCTGAAAGAATTAAATTTTGGGGGGATTTAAAATTTTAAAATTAGTTACGAAATTTTAATTCCGTTTCTAATTAGCTACGGAATTTTAATTCTTTTTCTAATTAGCTACGAAATTTTATTTCCGTAGCTAATTTAAATTTTTAAATCCCCCAATTATTTAATGAAAATTTTAAAATTAGCTACGGAATTATAATTCCGTTTCTAATTAGCTACTAAATTTTAATTCCGTTTCTATTTAGCTACGAAATTTTCCGTAGCTAGTTTTAAAATTTTAAATCACCCAACTATTTAATGAAAATTTTAAAATTAGCTACTGAATTATAATTATGTTTCTAATTAGCTACGGAATTTTAATTCTGATTCTAATTACCAATTAAAATTAAAATAAAAATGAAAATTTAAAAGGAGCAATGGAATAAAGATTCTGGGTTTAGTTAGCGATGGACTTTTAATTCCGTTTCTAATTAGCGACGGAATTTTACTTCCATTTCTAATTAGCGACGGAAAAATTTCTGTTTCTAATTAACAATAATTTTGGAAATTAGAAATTAGCTTAAAATAAAAATGAAAATTGAAAAGTAGCAACGGAATAAAGATTTCATTTCTATTTAGCGACAGAATATTAATTCCATTTCTAATTAGCGACGGAATAGCGACGGAAAAATTCCGTTTCTAGATAAAATTAGCGACAGAATAATAATCTGTTTCTAATAAGCAACGGAAGTTTATTTCTGTCTCTAATTTAGAGATGAAACTTTTTTTGTCTCTAAATTCTTTCCCTAATTTCATTATCCGTTTCAATTCCGTCTCAATTTCGTCGTTAAACTTTGAAATGGAATATTATGTCGCTAAAACTGTAATTTCTTGTAGTGTTTGATAGAGTATTTGGTGAAGAAATTAGTGGAAGTTTTTTCTTTGCCTATAAATTGAGTTTGGAAGAAAGTATATTGTTTGTTTTATTTTTTTGTAATTTCTTTTCATTTTAGTAATAATATTATGTGTGTTTTTAATTACAGTATGAGGAGCTAATTACTTTCTATTGGGGGAATGGGTGAAATTTTTATTATTAAAGTTTTGATTAATCTCACTTATATTATAATATATGAATTGTAATCTAACGATTAATAATAATTAAGATCTGGATTAATTATGGCCAAACTTTTCTACCGCCTATATGACTGGTTCTATACGATTTCGACATAATTGAGTACCTAACTGTATTTGTTATAAACAAACGCTATCACCGTCTTTATGGCTGGTTTTATATATTTTAGAATAGTTAATTCCAGAAGTAAATTAATTGGGTAATAACTGAAATTCCCTACAAGCAATAGTGACAAAGAATCTCTATACCCAAGCGGGGGGTGAATTGGGTTATCGCTATAAATTCGGAATTAATAAATCTTTGCCGATTTTTAGCTCTTATTACCAAGTGGGGACTTAAGGTAATTTTCTCTAATCCAATTAATAGCCTATATACAAGTTTTCTATTCAATATATATAAGCATAAATAAACTTGCTGTAAACAAAAGTATAAGGAAAGAGAAATACGACACCGAGATTTATAGTGGTTCGGCCAAGCGTGCCTACGTCCACTCCCCCAAGCCTCGCTTGAAGATTTCCACTAAAATCGAGTTTTCCGTGGTTCACTCGTAACTAAGAGTTTTCCGCAAAGGCGCACTCCGAACCTTTTACACTTTTGAGTTTTGTTCGTAGACTCACTCACAAACCTTTACAATTTGAGTATTGTTCGTAGGCTCACTCACAAACCTTTACAATTTACCCAAACAATGGGATTTCACAAATCACAAGTGTTTTGATAAAGAAATTATAAAACACACTTGGGCACTCACAATGATAAAGAAGATTGTGTGAGTTGGTTACCCAATGATCAAAGCTCACTAATATGAATATGAAGATGAAATATGAGCTTTTTCAAATGTAGAGAGTGTAAAATGATTTGAAGATGGTTATAAACTCTCAAGGATGTTTTGACATGATTATATGATGAATATATGTGCAAGAGGTGTGTTAGAAGTGAGGAAAATGATGATTTATAGATTTTGCACAAAACTAGCCGTTTATAGCCGTTTTAATATTCTGGGACCGATATTGGACCGGTATGCCGGTCTAACGGCTCAAAAAATGACCGTTGGTACCTCTGGAATCGGTATCCCGGTTACAGAGATCGGTATGCCGATTTTGAGACCGGTATGCCTATTCTGAGACCGGTATGCCTGTTCTGATGACCAGTCAAGACTGACGGCACTCGGTATTTTGGCCATAACTTTCTCTAGAAAATTCCAAATCATGATCCGTAAATTTCTACATAAACTAGACACATAGATCTAGTCTTTAAATAATTCAGCTCCAAAAATATTAATATGAATTTTATGGAATTTTTCTAATGTGACATGTATGCAGAAAATTCACATCTAAACATGTTGTAGTAAAATGGCTCTAGAAAAAGTTCTATACATCAGAATTGTGTTCCGTTTGAACCGTAACAAACTAGAGACACATATCTATATAATGGTATATCATTTTAAGTTTAATTCAACCATTTGATATATTTTAGAAGATCATTTACCGATGCACTTGTGCATGAAGTTCATTTTGGTGCAAATAAAATGCAAATGATTCTTTTAGCATTCTAAGCCATTTTAAATGCAAGTGATGCAAAATGTATGATTCCTAAGAGCTTTGAAACATTTGAATAAACTCACTTATAATTATATTAAGCTCTTACTCATTATGTTCGATTTGCCGCTAGTCTTCATATTCTCGCTCTTCACCCCATATGCTTCGACACTTTTTGTATTGCTTCGTGTTTGTACGTCGAAGTCTTCACTCTCGTTGCATCATCAAAATCCAATTACGCGACCAAGTCGCCAACAATCTCCCCCTTTTTGATGATGGCAACCCTTTAAAACTTGTCGATACTTGTGAACTCCTTGGAGTCCAAATTTGACAATTTTGCTCCCCCTCAATATAAGCTCCCCCTCAATGTGTGATTGTCTTTAATAAAGCTCTATAACAACTTGACAAACGCATTAGTAAAATTACTCCCCCTTACACCAAGGGTGAGGGTAAAACAAATTTTAATCTCATTTCTAATGATTTCTCCCCCTTTGACATTATCAAAAGTGGAGAAGTAAAAAAAATCTAAGTCTAAATGAGATACCAATTACATATGTGCAATAAAGATACCAAGATTTAAAAATATGCACATTTTGGCATTTCCCCATTTTTGCCATAAGATGGATAATGTAATTTTTCAAAATTATGTACTAATGATACCAATTAATATTTTATATCAATGATTCCAATTGAATATCATATCATTTTAAGCATTGTTTCTCCCTAATTGTGATATCAAATAAAATAAGTCATTATATATCATGATACCAATTAAAATCAATGACTTCAATGCGTTTTAATGATTGTCTTCTTATGAATATCTTACCAATTACTAAACAATCAAAATCCATGTTTTTCATGATTATTCAATTATGTTACATGGCAAAGTCATTTTCAATGCAAAATTAATCAAATGATCACATATATGTAATTTAACTCAATAAATTCAATGTGATATTAATTGATATGAAAAATGGGTTTAAATGTATGATTTAGGCATTTAATGATATCAAATGAACAATTGATACCAATAGAAAGTTAAGTACATTGCCTAATCACTTTGTATGCTTCAAAAATATTTTTACCAATATAAAATATGCATACATATGTAAATTAAAGGAAACGGTACCAATGTTTCCGTGAATACGGAGATTACCCATTACCGTTGCGATTCATTATTTCTTTGAGCCTTTGAGATCAATTTTGCAATTCTCTTTAAGGATCTATTCCCAAAGCTCTCCCTACGAATTTATCAATTACACTTTGGTACCCAAACTTTCTTGGGTCCATTGGGGTTAGTTTTGATTCCTTGAGGAATCCATGCATTCTTAATCACATTCTTGTATATGCATTCAAAAAATTTATGCCTTTTTATTACATGCATGACATGTGACATTTTCATTTATAACATTCTTAGCATGAGAATCGGAAGCCTTAACAAAATAATTTCTCAAAATTTTCGTTTAATGTAAGGCCTATATCCTAATCCTTCTCTTTTAAATGCACATTTTTGGGATCCAATAAGCATGTTAAAATTTTTATATCCCAATGTGAATTTGCTAAGTAACTTTTGCAAATCTATAACATTGGTGTTTAATAACACATTTTCATTCAAAATTGATTCGCAATCGCATGTCTTAGAGCTAGATGGCATATTTGATATGACATTCTCAAGTTCTAGCTTTTTAATCTTTAAACATGCATTTTCATCATTTAAGCATGAAATTTCTTTTTCATGTTTAGCCTTTAAGCATATCATATCATTATCTAAAACATGAATTTTATCCATACTAGTTGCATGTTCAATTTTAAGTGTAGCATGCTCATTTTTGACCAATTTTAATTTCTTTTTAAGCATATCACACAATTCTTTTAAACTATTAAAACAATTAAGTAGATCATTATAGTCTTGAGAATTGTGTACCTCTTCTTCTTCGCTTTCAAAATGGAAGTCCTCATCCGTGATAGTCATGAATGCTATTGATTTATCGTTTACTTCTACCTCTTCCTCCTCGGATGAGCTTGAATCGTTATCACTCCAAGTTGAAGTTTCTTTCATTGCCCTTTTCTTTGATTTTCCTTTCATTTTCCTCAATGGGCAATCGGTAGCTATGTGACCCGGTTTGTTGCATTCATAACAAATAATTTTCTTATTTTTCCGCGGCCATTTTTCTTCATTCTTTTCATCTGTCTTTGATTTTCCCTTTTGCTTTACGGATTTGAGGAGCTTCTTGAAATTCTTGTTTATTTGAGCCAACTCATCATATCTGTCACTATCACTTGAGCTTGAGTCGTCTCTTTTTCTCGCTTTTAAGGCCAAAGACTTTCTTGTTCTTTTCTCATCTTCCTCCTTTTTATCCATCTTAATCTTCATTTCATACTCAAGCAATTTTCCGACCAAATCATCCATCTTCAATGTGTTTATGTCGTTTGCTTCTCTAATGGAGGAGGTGTAGCTTCTAAATTCTTTCGGGAGTGATCTCAAGATTTTCTTCACTTGATCCGATGTCCCGATGACTTTTCCCAAAGCGCCCAAATGATTGATGATGATCGTAAACCTTGAAATCATGTGATCAATTTCTTCCTCGGATTCCATCTTGAAATTATCCAATTCGCACATGAACCGATTGATCTTTGATTCATTCACTTGGCTTGTGCCCTCGTTGACCATTTCTAATTACTTCCATAAATCATAAGCATTTCCACACTCCGGAAATTTGTTTATTTGTTCCCAATCAATGGCACATAGGAGTTGGTTGAGTGCCTTAGCATTTTGTGAGGCTAATTTTACATCATCACTATCTCATTCTAAGCTCGGTTTTGGAATATCAACCCCATTGCTATCATTCTTCATTAAAACTTTTACACCCAGTGTAATCACCAAATAGGATTGCGGATCAACGACAATGAGATAATTCAACATCCTCATTTTTCAATAATTGTAGTCCGTTCCAGTGTAAAACAGAGGTCTAGTCGTTGAAAATCCCTCGGTAAGATTTGATGAGTTGCTTGTAGATGCCA
Organism: Zanthoxylum bungeanum; assembly: GCA_019454045.1. Classification (NCBI taxonomy): domain Eukaryota; kingdom Viridiplantae; phylum Streptophyta; class Magnoliopsida; order Sapindales; family Rutaceae; genus Zanthoxylum; species Zanthoxylum bungeanum. The sequence continues at coordinate 30 of SKCR01005036.1, read as the reverse complement.
TGATCTAATCTCGGACGGTTAAGTCTTGAA
>SKCR01005035.1:0-64986 GCA_019454045.1 Zanthoxylum bungeanum | reverse complement strand
ATTTTCTGGTTCTTGTGAGGCAGTGAACTGTCGAATTTAAGAAGCAAAAATGAGGGAAGCAAGTGCGTTTTGTGGCAAAACAAGAGTGCTAGCACACTCCGGGATTATGCTAAGGTGATAAGGGAAGTATACCCATGAGCAAGGAACGTTTTGATGAAGCTTGGAGCTCGTTTTTCTTGATCAAAATGGCACAAAACAGAAGCCAAATCTGCAGCAGTGGGCGCACATTGCAGTGAGGCAGTGAGCAAATTTTCAGTTCGTTTTTGTTGCCAAATCGTCTCTCAACCGCTCGATGTAAGTATTCCGCACTTCCGTCGTTGTATTCGCTTATGATTCTTGCTTGAGTTTTGATCTTGGGACCTCTAGAAACTCCAACACATATCTGGATCGTCGATGAGACCTTTAATTCCTTAGTCTGTGCTGACGCCTAGCTCAGCCACTAACAGAACTATATCTAATCTAATTATATTTATTATCGACCCAAATAGCTTCTATTGCTGCCTCAGCTGCAGCAATAATCCGTATTTGTTGTTTATTCGGAAACAGAATCTTGCTCGGAAGATTTCCAGCTCACTATTCCGTTATACAAACTATATAGTACCGTTTGCGACTTTTAGTCGTCTTTATCAGTTATAGGAAATTTGCTACAGTGATCTCAGTCACTTCAAGTTCTCCTTCTCCATAGACTAAGACAGCATCCTTAGTTCTCTAAGATACTAATGGATGTTTTTAACATTAATCCAGTGACTATCACTCGGATTGCCCTGTTTGTGAATCCATATGCTCAAAGAGTATGATACACCAGGTTTGTACATTTTCAATGTACGGTTTCTAGGAGAGTATTTCGAAAGCCAAGCTTTCGCCTATATTTATTTTATGGGAATATCATTTCCAAGAAATGACGTATTATCATTATTTTATAGGACAGCCACTGTCAGTGCGCTCCCACTAACCTTCTTATATATACACTAGAATTATTTTCGTTTTGAATTAAGTCATACATCATTATGATTATATCAAAACGATAATTCCAAGAACCTAATGCTTGCTTCAATCCAATCATGGATCGAATAACAAGCATTATCCAAATGGATTTACCGTGGCAACAGGTAAAAGGTTGAATCGTAATCAACACAATGTTGATAACGATACCTTTCCGTTAAAGCCTTGCTTTATACGTTGGTATGTTGCCATCCATGTATGTCTTCCTAGAAGACTTTTAAGTACCATTAGGCACAATGCCTTGTGGTACATCAACTAGTATCCAAACTGGTTGATATACATGGAATCCATTTCGGATTATATGGCACTTGCCATAATGGGGAGAGTTGATATCTTGTATCACTTCCTCATATACGTAGTCAGTTGGTATTCCTCAATAAGATTCACATCTTTATAAGGTTAGATCAGAAACCCATACCCCAGGTTGTTTTCCGACTCTGTCCGACTTACGCGGTTCTTGTGTATTCGAAGATTAATGGTAATAGTCTCATCCTTGATGAACTATTTGTGTTCCATTAAGATTCGGTGCCTTGAATAGTATTACTCCGATTTCCATCGAGTTATACTATCCTCCCACTTACCACTGCATATCGGTATTCCTATCAGGAAAACGTATGGTGAGCAACAATCTAATTGTTCTCTTGTGAGGTGTATAAGTACAATACTTATGGTATCCCTAGGATGACCTACATTTGGCACTTATCCTATTTGAGTTTTAGTTTGGTATCATCCAAACATATGCCTAGCATACCCAAATTATCAGGAATGAGAAACCCGGTTTCTTTCCCGTTCATATCTAATATGTAATCTGTCAAACAGATTTTATGGAACCTTATTCAAAATAAGTTCTTGCACTGTTTAGCATATCCGTCGAAGGAAATGGTAGCTCGGAGCGACTCGTGATTAACCTTATCATGTCTAACAAAATTCGGTTAATCTGTTCGGACACACCATCAAACTGACGTGTTCCGGGAGGAGTCCTTATTTGAAAGAATATTATACTCTTTCAAATATACTAGAAACTTATTGTTTAAGTATTATTCATTACGGTCTTACCGTGACGGTTTAATACTTTAGCTGATCTATTTGTCTATTTCGTGTCGAAACTCTAAAAGTTTCCGATTTGTGTTTCAAAAGAAACACATAACCATACGCGATGCCACATCCGTACAGGTCACGAAATATTCATATCCATATCTAGCCTAGCTAGACATGGGCCCACTTGCTTCACTATGAAGTAGGGCTAACAGATCGGTGGCATTTACACTTTTACCAAGTAAATAGTGTTTTAGGCACTTTGCCCAAATAGACTAGATTCGTAGACTTTATTTGAATGGAATCAAATCAGTCCTGGTATCCGCTCTTCAAAAGTGCGGATATACGATTCTTGTTTATCAGTGTCCCTGACAACTATGCCACAATTAAGTTTCTTAACTGATCAAATCAATTTGAGCTATTTACCCCAAAGTCCAATCCGGGATTTACCCCATAAGCCTTTAAATTAATTTTGGCCCATTAGGCCCAATTAAATTATAAAGGTCCATTAGTTGCATTTGGGCTTTATGGTAAAGGTTTTGGGCCCAATTGGATCTAATCCATTTGGCCTAAACCCAACATGCTAAAATCAAGCCCAATAGGCCCAATTACAACATTAGAAGCCCAAATCCAATTTAAGGCCTCAAATAATTAAATTACATAAATCCAATTTAGCAATTTAATTACTTAAAGTGCATTACATGATTAATCAACTAAATCAACATTTCCAAAACACTAAATTAGTCCAATTAATCATACTCAATTATCATCATCATATGTCCAACACATTTTGATTAAAATCAAACTCATTACATGCTCACTTTGTTCTCGGCAATGAGGTTAATTACATGTCCGATTTGTTTCAATCCAATTAAAAACCAATTCGACATTAAATCAACATACCCTCAATCATTTCAAGTCATCCAATGATCAACGAAACAAAACTACCAAGAATTAGGGCATACTCATATTCGGCCAACACATCAAAATTGGGGAAATTTGTTCCAAACAATATTAATCAAATTGATCCAACCAATCATCAATTAAACATGTATTAAGCATACTTAATCATCCAATTTCATAATTGCATGCTCAAATCAATTTTATCCAATTTCAAGTTTCATGACATACTTTCAAAATTGGGGAAATTTGTTCCAAACATATTTAATCAAATTGATCCAACCAATCATCATATTAAACATGTATTAAACATACTTAATCATCCAATTTCATAATTGCATGCTCAAATCAATTTACCCAATTTAAAGTTTCATGACATACTTGGCAATTTGGGGATTTTTCGTCCAAATCGAATTCAATCCAATTGATTCCGAAATCGACGTTTAAATCATCATCCGGAATGATTTCCAACACTTCCAATTGTCAAAAATCAAAAATCCAAGACATTAAAATCATGTATCAAATTCGGCCAAGGTGGAAATTTGGGGGAAAAAATGATCCAATCATATTTCTTCAAATTGACCTAATCAATCTTCAATTCAAACACAATTAAGCATACAAATCCATCCATTTAATTTATCATGCTCAAATTCAAGTTTGCCCAAATTTTGCCCTAACATTTTTCATGCTTTTAACCTAAGCTCTTGATGCCATTGTTGGAGTTTCTATAGGTCCCAAGATCAAAACTCAAGCATGAATCATAAGCGAATACAACGACGGAAGGAAGTGCGGAATACTTACATCGAGCGGTTGAGAGACGATTTGGGCACAAAACGAACTGAAATTCTGCTCAATGCCCCACTGCTCATGTGCGCCCACTGAGCAGCAGTTTGTGCTTATGTTTTGCGCCATTTTGATCAAGAAAACAAGCTCCAAGCTTCATCAAAACGTTCCTTGCTCATGGGTATACTTCCCTTATCACCTTGGCATGATCCCGGAGTGTGCTAGCACTCTTGTTTTGCCACAAAACACACTTGCTTCCCTCCATTTTCTTTTATTTGTTCGGCAGTTCACTGCTTCACAAAATCAGAAATGGAGGGAGAGAGAGAAGAGAGGAAGAAGAAGAGGAGAGAGAGGAGGGAAAGGGAGAGAGGGGGTGTGTATACGGTTTTGTGTTATTAAAGTGTATCAAATACACATGAAATGAAAAGCAATTTCATTTCAAACACATTTGGCTTTTTTAATTCCCAAACCACACACATCACCTTTTTAAAATCCATTAATAGCCTCACCTACTTACATGAGAATAGAGACAATGTATCATCCCATAAAGGTGACTAGATACATCCATCATCTATTCGTGTCAAGTAATGAGACTTCGCGATGTGATTTGCGGATCCTACTCGTTTCAAAATACGAATGTTTCCGCAAACACTTTCGGGCTCAATTTCGATAATTTTGGAATTAACGAATTTCGTTGCGACGAGAACTAAATAATTACGCCTAGCGAAATCACTATTCACGTCGCTAACGAATTAATTCTAAATTAATTCACTCGCCCGAATTAAAATCTAATTTTAATTCCGCGTCGAAATCTAATTTCGTTTAATATATCAAATATATTAATTCCTCGATTAATTCCAAATCAATGTTTCTCTCTCTTCAATTGATATTTTATCCTAGATAAAGTGTCTCCAAAATTAATCCCAGATTAATTCTCTCTCTCATCATATTAATCCCAGATTAATATAAGTGCGAGTCATACGTCATCGGTGAATCTTTGGGAAGCGACCCATGAGATCCCCGGATATGTTGGCAGTAAATACGGTCGTCGGTGTATCGAATCACGTACGTACCAAGTACTACGTTCTACCGATTTACGAGACAAGGTCGACTCCTAGCAAAGCACCAAGTCTTCCCAATTCTCCGGACATATTCTCATAAGAATATTAAGATCTGTATCAAGCGTAGTATACGATTGTATTGTGCATATCGGCCCAGTATCGGATAGTCACTGCTAGGCCTGGGGCTGGATAAGTGTCTGCCCCGTACGAAGCACATGTCGGATGTCTGGTAACTAGTCTACAATCGGATATACATGACCTTGTCATAATATCCCGATGGCCGCGCAGTACTTAAGAGCACTAATACCGTATCCTGCGTGACATCATCTCCAATATGACTGAAGTGATACTTCCGTCTTGACATCACACCCAAACACTACGACTCTCTGATAAACCCGGAAGTGGTGTACGCAGAGACCGGTTAAAGCCCTGTACCACCAAGACCAAAGTCTATCGATTATCGTAAGTATTAGCGATGTAAGTCTCAGGTTAAGACTATACACACCTACCTTGATTTCGGCCTCCCATAGACACATAGTCATAATACCAATGGGATTCCGAAGGTCTATCCAGAGCGAAGCTATTTCCCGTACCATCGGTGAAACACGACCTCCTATCGCACTTGCATAAGTCTCCAACACTTATATATATGAGAACTATGCCGTTGTGCCCTCACAACGCACACAAGTGCAATACTAGCCTATTCCGCATTATCGATGTCCAGTCTCGATAATACTCCGGCTAGGGATATTTAATGATTAATCCTTCGGGGACTGATACTGTCTCATATCATTCTCAGTCCAGGAACTAATCATAGGGACCTCTCTTCATTTTATATATCTATGGTGATCTAATCACAAATGATGAGAGTGCAATTTCCTTGTCACATAGTTAATTTGCTACAACAACACAATGATCTGTGCAAGTAGTGACGCTATGGGTCATTTTGTCCAACACTTCTCCCAAATCTTTCATGGAGGAATTCTGAGATAACCATTGTTTGGTGGCTTGCATCATGGGAATATCATTCCCGATGATTAATATGTCATCGACATATAATACAAGAAATACAACAGCACTCACAATACTTTTCCTGTAAACACAAGACTCGTCTACATTTTTTATGAAGTCAAATTCTTTGATTGTCTCATAAAATCGTATATTCCAACTTCTGGAGGCTTGCTTGAGTCAATAAATGGATCATTTAAGCTCGCATACTTTTTATGATCATCCTTATATGCAAACCCCTCAGGTTGTGTCATATAGACTTCCTCTACGAGGTTCCCATTATGGAAAGCTGTTTTGACATTCATCTTCCAAATCGCATAATCAAAGTGTGCAGCTAGTGCCAGTAAAATTCGAATGGACTTTATCATTGCAACAGGTGAGAAGGTTTCGTCATAGTCAATCCTTGGATTTTTCTATAACCTTTCGCCCCAACCTAGCCTTATAGGTTTGGATGTGCCTTCTGCATCAGTGTTTACGCTTGTAAATCCATTTACAGCCTATGAGTTTTATCCCTTCAGGTGCATCTACCAAGTCCCAGACTTGATTCTGATACATAGGTCTATTTAGGATTTCATGGCCTCAAGCCACTTGACTGAATCAATGTCACGTATTGCTTCGTCATAACTGGTGGGATCTTCATTATCAATGACTTGATCATTTTCCTCATCAATATGGAAACCATATCTTTCAGGCTCATGTCTTTCCCTACCAGACCTTCTGAGTTCATAACCTTGTGGTTGTTCCATCGCAGCCTTTTGAGGGGCCTGGGGTTTAGTTCAATGTTAGTGTTCTTCTTGTACCTCATCGAGGTCAAGTCTACTCCCACTATATTTCTTGAGAAGGAATTCATTCTCTAGAAAATTTAGCATTTCGTGAGACAAAGTTCTTTGTTCATGGGACGTAGAACATGTAAGCTCTTGAGTTCAAGGCATATCTACAAACTTACATTTAACTGCCCTATCATCCAATTTGTTCCTTTGTGTGAGCTGACATATGTCACATCCCCAAACTCTTAGATAACTAAGACTATGACGTTTCCCAGACCATAACTCATGGTGGTGTTTGACTAAATGTTGGTTTATTCTAAGGTCCCAAGATCAAATCAAGACATGAAATAATGCGTGAATACATCAACGGAGGTAGCGGAATACTCACATTGATCGGTTATGTCGATTGAAGACGAATCAAGGCCAAAAACGTACTGCCCTTCACGCCAAACTGCAACAGTCCACTGTCCCTACAAAACAGAAATTCGGATCTCAAAACGAAGCTCCAAACTCCGTCGGATGAGTCCCGCCTCATGGGTGAACCTCCCTACCACCTTCGCAAGACTTGTAAGTGTGCTAGCACTTGAATTTTCACCATGAAAACCCACTCTAGCTTCCCTATTGCTCACGCCATTTCTGGTTCCAAACCAGTGAAGAATTTCTTCATTTGGGCGTGAGAGAAGAGAGAATTTGAGAGAAAATGTAATTGTGTTAAGTTAAATGATTTACCAAAAATCAATTTATATTTATGCCATAATATTTATTAAATTAATAATAAAATTATGACACAAAACATGCAATGGCTTAGAGTGTCAAACACTCAATTTCCATGCAATAACATTGAGTGCATTGTACACTATCTACATGCAATAACATTGAGTGATTGTACAATCTACATGCAATGCATAGAATGACATGTGTCATGTGGGCCCACACGTTTCCAAATGAAAGTGGGCCCACGTGCACTCACGCGTTCGGGTTCGATATTTCCGAAATACCGAGCTTACGTCGCGACGTTAATTCAATCGAATTTAAATAAATAATTGCGCCTGGCGAAATTATTATTTACGTCGCTAACGAATTAATTCTAAATTAACTCGTTTGCCCGAATTAAAATCTAATTTTAATTCCGCGTCGAAATCTAATTTCATTTAATATATCGAATATATTAATTCATCGATTAATTCCAAATTAATCGTTCTCTCTCTTTAGACGACATTTTATCCCAGATAAAATATCTCCGTTATTAATCCTAGATTAATTTTCTCTCTCTTCTATATAATCCCAGATTATTCAAGAGTGCGAGTTGTGCGTCATCGGTGGATTATCGGGAAGCGACCCATGAGATCCCCGGATAATCTGGCAGTAAATACGGTCGTCGGAGTATCCGAATCACGTACGTACCAAGTACTACGTTCTACCGATTTACGAGACAAGGTCGACTCCTAGCAAAGCACCAAGTCTTCCCAAGTTCTCCGGACATATTCATCAAGAATATCAAAGATCTGTATCAAGCGTAGTATACAATTGTATTGTGCATATCGGCCCAGTATCGGATAGTCACGTGCTAGGGCTGGGGCTGGATAAGTGTCTGCCCCGTCCGAAACACATATCGGATGTCTGGTAACTAGTCTCTATAATCGGATATTCATGACCTGGTCATAATATCACGATTGGATGCGCATCACTTAAGAGCACTAATACCGTATCCTGCGTGACATCATCTCCACTATGACTGGAGTGATACTTCCGTCTCGACATCACATCCAATACACTACGACTCTCTGATAAACCCAGAAGAGGTGAACACAGAACCAGTTAAGATCCCCAACCACCAAAACCAAAGTTTACCGATTGTCGTAAGTATTAGCGATGTAAGTCTCAGGTTAAGACTATACACACCTACCTTGATTTCGGCCTCCCATAGACACCTAGTCATAATACCAATGGGATTCCGAAGGGTCTATCCAGAGCGAAGCTGTTTCCCGTACCATCGGTGAAACACGACCTCCTATCGCACTTGCACAAGTATCCAATACTTATATATATGAGAACTATGCCGTTGTGCCCTCACAACGCGCACAAGTGCAATACTAGCCTATTCCGCATTATCGATGTCCAGTCTCGATAATACTACGGCTAGGGGATATTTAATGATTAATCCTTCGTGGACTGATACTGTCTCATATCATCTCAATCCAGGAACTAATCATAGGGACCTCTCTTCATTTATATATCTATGGTGATCTAATCACAAATGACGAGAGTGCAATTTCCTTGTACATAGTTAATTTGCTACAACAACACAATGATCTGTGCAAATAGTGACGCTATGGGTCATATTATCCAACAATCTCCCACTTGGCACATAGCGAGTCACTCAAGTGTCCAACACCGAACTATGTAGGTTCGCTCAAATTGCTGAGGAAAGGTTTTCGTCAGCGGATTTGTTCGATTATCGTTGACGCGATTTATACGATCATCACATCGCCACGATGTATGATCCGAACGAATCAGATGATATAGAAGTATATATCTGGATCGTCGATGAGACCTTTAATTCCTTAGCCTGTGCTGACGCCTAGCTCAGCTGCTAACAGAACTATATCTAATCTAATTAGATTTATTATCGATCCAAATGGCTTCTATTGCTGCCTCAGCTGCAGCAATAATCCGCATTTGTTGTTTATTCGGCAACAGTTATCTTGCTTGGAAGATTTCCAGCTCACTGTCCCGGTGTTCAAACTTTATAGTACCGCAGTATTTAATCGTTTGGAAACTTGCTGCAGTGATCCCAGTCACTTCAAGTTCTCCTTCTCCATAGTAAAAGATAGCATCTTTAGTTCTCAGAGATACTAACAGATGTTCTTAACTTCAATCCAGTGACTATCACTTGGATTGACCCGATTGTGACTCCATATGCTCGAAGCGTATGAGACACCAATACAAGTACATTTTAAATGTACAATTTCCCAGAGAGTGTTAACAACTCCAAATCTATCCCAGTAGATCTTTATTATTCCTAATAAAGGTTGTTATCTCCAGAATTCTACGGAGAATTTCTATTGAAAGCCAAGCTTTCAACAATACTTTATGGGAATTTCACTGTCAGTGCGCTCTCCCACTAACCTCCTTATATACACAAGAATTATTTATTTTGAGTCAAATCATAAACCATTATGTATTTCAAAACGACAGTTCCAAGAACCTTATGCTTGCATCAATCCAAACATGGATCGAATAACCCGCAAACCTTGTTTGTCGGTTATATCGTCAAAATCCTCCAAAAGGTTTCCTTTTCAGGAAAGCGATTTTGATCTATAACTGACACATTTCATAAATGAAATACACAGTTATCTTCAAGCATCTTCAAAATGGATTTATCATGGCAACAGGTAAAAGGTTGAACCGTTATTAACACATTGTTGATAACGATACCTTTCCGTCAAAACCTTAGGTTTGCACGTTGGTATGTTGCCTTCCATGTATGTCTTCCTTGAAGACGTTTAATGTACCATAGGCACAACGCCTTGTGGTACAACAACTAGTATCCAAACATAGTTGTTATACATGGAATCCATTTCGGACTCATGGCACTTTGCCATAACAGGGAGTCGATACCTCGTATCACTTCCTCATAACGTAGTCGGATGGTACACCTCCATAAGATTGACATCTTTATGAGGTTAGATCAGAAACCCATACCCTAGGTTGTTTTCTGACTCTATCCGATCTACTAGTTTCTTGTGTATTTGAAGATTAATGGTATAGATTCATCATAGATGAACTATTTGTGTTCCATTAAGGACTTCGTGCCTTGAACAGTATTACTCCGATTTTCATCGAGTATCACTATCCTCCCACTGACCACTGCATATCGGTATTCCTCTCAGGAAAAACCGCATGGTGAGCAACAATCACATTGTTCTCATGTGGGATTTATAAGTACTATACTTAAGGTTTCCCTTAGGATAACTTATATTGGCACTTATCCAATTTGGGTCTTTTAGTTTGGTATCATCCAAACGTTATGCCTGGCATACCCAAATTATCAGGAATGAGAAACCTCGTTTCTTCCCTGTTCATATCCTATATGATATCTGTCAAACAGATTTATATGGAACCTTATTCTAAATAAGTTTTGCACTGTTAATACATATCCGGTTGAAGGAGATAGTAGCTCAGAGCGACTCGTGATAAACCTTATTATGTCCAACAAAATTCGGTTTTAGTTCGGACAACCGTCTAACTGACGTGTCTCGGGAGGAGTCCTCATATGAAAGAATACCGTACTCTTTCATGTATATATGAAACTTACTGCTTAAGTATTTTCCATTTCGGTATTACCGTGGCGGAATAATATATAGCCGATCTGTTTGTCTACTTCGTGTCGAAACTCTAAAGTTTCCGATCTGTGTTCTTCAAAAGAAACACATAACCACAACGTGATGTCACATCCGTTAAGGTCACGAAATATTCATGTTAATCTAGCCTAGCTAGATATGGGCCCACTTACTTCACCATGAATAGGGCTAACAGATCGGTGGCCCTTTTACTATTACTAAGTAAATAGTATTTTAGGTATTTAACCTAATAACTAGATTCGTAGACCTTATTTGAATAGTCAAATCAGTCCTAGTACCCACTTTTTAAAGTGTGGATATACGAGTCTTGTTTAATAAACTAGATTCGTAGACCTTTTGAATAGTCAAATCAGTCCTAGCACCCACTCTTCAAAAGTGTGGATATACGAGTCTTGTTAATTGTGTCCCAGACAACAATGCCACAAATAAGTCTCCATTGATCAAATCAATTTGAGCTATTATTTGTCATTTTATATGTTTGAGATTTTTCTTTATATTCAAAATATAAATTCTGTTATTTACACCCAATGTATTTATCTCAGTATCATCTTTATATATTGAAACACTTTAGTGTTCTAGAATATAAAGGTTTTATCCGCAATGGATTAAACACTGATATAGAGATAATGTCTCTAGTTAAACTAGTTACATTATAACATTTCCTAATTTAAGTACATACCCAAAGGGCAGTTCCTAAACTTAGGTATCTACGGTCGAAACAGCGACTTTCGTCCCGTTTCCAATTCGCAGAGAAATCTCGGCTTGAAGCCAGTATCCAGCTCACAGCGGATTCTGAACGTCAATACATATATTTATGTACCACACTTAGTATTTAAAATCCATTTTAATACTAGTAGTGAACATAACTTTGACAAATATTTTTAAAGTTAGAGCCTCGCCCTATCTTTAATTCCTTCGTGTCTTCCATATCCAAATGGTAGTCACTTTGGGATATGTCAATTATCCTTTCAATATTTCACAAACCTTTGGGCAAGCCTTGGGTTTTAGAATATCGAAAGATGTGCACCTTGTGCTACATGCCCAATTGCAAACTTTGACTTTTCTCCACTAGAATAGTCAATTAATTCTCCAAGAATTATTAATTGCAATTTTAATACTTTTAAATCTAAAGATAGATTTATTGTAAGTATATTAATTAAGCACTAAAGTCATCATCACATAGATCTTCCAAAGACTTTATGCTCTACTATTTGCTTAATAATGGGCTTAGTAAGTTATTTTATCAAATAAATTAACCTATTATTAATTCCCAATTGAAAATTAAATCATTTAAAACATTTAACCCTAGGATTATATATTTTAAATATTCAACTTTTTCAATTCTTTCTTGATTTCAATAGTCCAACTATTTAATAAATTTTAATAAGGTACTATTTATTATAATGATTACAATAATCCAATTATTTAATCAACTATAATTTTAATATTGATTACTATAATCCAATTATAAAATCAACTATCATTTAATTCAATTATATTGATTACTATAATCCAATTATAAAATCAACTATAATTCATTATATTGATTACTATAATCCAATTATAAAATCAACTATAATTTGAATAAGTTTGTATATAGTCTAACTATATATATTTTAAACAACATAAAATATTAGTCCAACTAATACTTTTAATTAATGTGACGAGTAAAATAAAATGAGCGTGTTTAGCGAGTATTCGAACGAATGTTGCAAATTCAATACTTGCCTCCCACTATTTTTCGTCGAGCCTCTAACCCTCTGTGGAGTACTCGGGAAACCGTGTTTCCTAGTGGGCTAGGATCCTATTAAATAACACACAACCCTGACTTTGGCCAATAAAAAGCTGTATGCTATTTAACTAGGTAGATCTCACAGATCAATTGGATCTCATCCAATTCCTAGATCCGGTTAGGTGGACATCCAAGTCCTAAACATATTACTTATCCCAATGTATCTAATACATTTTCCTAACCCTATCCTCCGAATCATCTAGGCCTTGGCTTTGGCCAAAAACAAACCTAATGATTCCAGTTAAGCGGGACCCATTGACGAGGAAAGTTTCGTAATCAATGTCATTGGACAAAAAGTGATCTTGAATTTGGCCAATAAAAATCACGATTTGGACAAGACACCGATATGCAACAAAACTCTCATGATTCAAGTACATCCTTGATTGACAAAGGTCTTGACTTTGGTCAAAAACAAACCAATGCCAACTTCGGATCTTGAACAAGAATCATTCAATGGAAGGATATTTGCTTAATATAGATTGAGGGATTTTCACGTGCAAATTGGCTACCAATTTAATTATCTTTGTTAGGTCTCATCATCACACATCCTTAAACATGCATTCTAAATACATAATAAAGCGAGTATGAAATAAAATAATAATGATATGCGGATGGATACTTAACACATTGATCCTAGATCAAATCTCTCCCTTTCTCACTCAAGCTAGCACTTGTACTACTTCTACCCGTTACACTACACTTCTAAAGAAACCTCATATACATAGAGGGGAATAGGTGAGAAGAGAATACAAAGAGAAAGAAGGTGATAAGGCTGGACACGCAGGTCCAATTTAATAAATCGAATTTATTACAACAATTTCTAAAATTGCCCACCCATCTAATATCCATCCGATATACATTATTCATTCAACACAACCATGTATTCACACACATAAGCATGCTATCAATCAATCTAATCAAATTAATTAATCTGATAATTAAGTGATCATCCAATGTTCAAACAACGATTTGATTTTGTTCGAGTCAAACTCGTTTTTTGCGAATAAGTACTCAAAGTACAAATTCATGAATTAAATTAAACTACATCATTAAATAAAATTTAACATGATTTAATACTAATTCATTATTCAATTCAAAATTAAACATTACACTTTATTAATAAACCTTTACGATTAAATTCCAAATTCAATCGCGTCGGGACTCAAAGCCCATTAACGTCCAACGTCAATTCAATTAAAGTCTAATGGGCTTCAATTAATTTCTTTAGGCATGGGCTTCGGCAACCAAAGCCCAATAGTGGAATCACCCAAATGCCTTAGAAATCAATTTCGGTCCATTAGGCCCAATTAACATTAAAGGTTCATTAGTCGTAATTGGGCTTATGGTTAAGGTTTTGGGCCCAATTGGATCCAATCCACTTGGCCTAAACCAAACTTGATAAATCAAGCCCAAAAGGCCCAATTACAACGATTCAAGCCCAAATCCAATTTAAGCCTAAATAATTAAATTACACTAATCCAATTACGCAATTTAATTACCTAAAGTGCATTACATGATTAATCGACTAAATCAATATTTCCAAAACACTAAATTAGTCCAATTAATCATACTTAATTCATTATTACATGTCAAACACACATAATGAAAAATCAAACCCATATACATGCTTCTAAGTCTCGGCCAAGGAAGGTTATTTTGTCCGATTGAATTCAATCCGATTAATTACACAATCGACAACGTATTAACTTCCCGAATGATTTCATACACATCCAATGTTCAAAAATCAAAATTACCAAGACATTAAAGGGCATTGTAGATTCGGCCAACATAAGGAATTTAGGGATTTGTTCAATTCAAAATTCAATCCAATTAATTCAAATTAACATCATCCTACATGATTCTAACTCATCCAATGAATCAAAAACAAAAAATTCCAAAATCTCAAATCCTTATACCATTCGGCCAAGCTCCATCAATTGGGGAAAATTGATCCAATCATTATTTCATTAAATTGATCCAATCAATCCTTAATTAAACATGTTATAAGCATACTCAAACATTCAATTCATTCAAATCATGCTCAAAACAAGTTTACCCAAATTTTAAGCCCTACAAATTTCATGCTTGCAACATTAGCTCTTGATGCCATTGTTGGTTTATTCTAAGGTCCCAAGATCAAATCAAGACATGAAATAATGCGTGAATACATCAACGGAGGTAGCGGAATACTCACATTGATCGGTTATGTCGATTTGAAGACGATTCAAGCCAAAAACGTACTGCCCTTCACGCCAAACTGCAACAGTCCAGTCCCTGCCAAAACAGAATTCGGGTCTCAAAACGAAGCTCCAAACTCCGTCGGATGAGTCCCGCCTCATGGGTGAACCTCCCTACCACCTTCGCAAGACTTGTAAGTGTGCTAGCACTTGAATTTTCACCATGAAAACCCACTCTAGCTTCCCTATTGCTCACGCCATTTCTGGTTCCAAACAAGTGAAGAATTTCTTCATTGGGCGTGAGAGAAAGAGAGAGAGATTTGAGAGAAAATGTCTTGTGTTAAGTTAAATTATTACCAAAAACAATTATATTTATGCCATAATATTATTAAATTAATAATTAAATTATTGACAAAAAAGCAATGGCTTAGAGTGTAAACACTCAATTTCAATGCAATACATTGAGTGCATTGTACACTATCTAAATGGCAATAAATTAAGTGCATTGTACACTATCTACATGCAATGCATTAGAATGGACATGTGTCATGTGGGCCCCACAAATTAACGTCTCTCTCTTTTAGACGACATTTATATCCCAGGATAAATATCCTCCGTTATTAATCCTAGATTAAATTCTATCTCTTCTATATAATCCCAGATTATCAAGAGTGCGAGTTGTGCGTCATCGGTGGATTATCGGGAAGCGACCCATGAGATCACCCCGGATAATCTGGCAGTAAATACGGTGTCGGAGTATCTGATGAGTGGTATTTATATCACTATTTCCCACTCATTTAATCTAATATTTTGTATAGTTTCTTGAGTTTTGTGAATGTTTTGATGTGTTTTGTGTTATTTTGTAGATAAATAAAGTTTGGAAAGCACTGGAGGCAATTTGAGGCAAAACCGGACAAAAATGCGTCAACAGGGATATTTTCGTCTTTGCGCGTCGCGACGCTGGAACACTGCGCGCCGCGACGCCCAGCGTGCGCCGAATCTGCTAACATGCGCCGGGTCCACAAAATCAGAATCTGAGAAAAGTTGACTTTGCTAACGTGCGCCGTGACACGTGTCACCATCACAACAGAGATGCTAAAATGCGCCTTGCCACGTGTCGAAATCCTATTGCTTGGACGGCCACCGCCCCACGTGTCATCCTACGTGTCGCCACATCATCGTCCACATCAGCAGCCACATCAGCAAGTCAACCGAGTCAACATGCCATGTCATCATCAGCCAATCACAGCGCGACACGTGTCAACCTCTCATTCGTCTGACGGCCGCCGCCCCACGTGTCGCCACGTTGTCTTCCACATCATCAGAGTGACGTCACCAATGACGTCATGAACAGTGACACGTCATCAATGACGTCAGCATAATAATTGAGTTTTAGCCGCCATGACACGTGTCGCTCTAAACAGTCAGCCGCCTTGCTACGTGTCATCTCCTCATTGTGCCACGTCGACAAAATCCAGCGTCGCGACGCTGAAGCTTTGGCGTCGCGACGCGCGAACAGTGACCAAACAGTGAATTTGTTTTGCTATAAATAGGCCGCGAATTTTCAGTTTTCATTACACCTTTTCTCACTCCTTCTATGTAATTAGGGAGTTTCTCTCTCTAGAATTTTCATTTTTATTTTTTACTTTTTACTTTTGTAATAATTTTAATTACTGTTTGTAATAATAATTTACTCTCTTTATTTTACAGTTTTTACTATTCACTATGCGGAGGTAACTTCCCTATGCTAAGGTGAAAGGTAATTATTTTACTATTGCTATTTAGATTAATCTCCCTTAAAAAAATATATTTACTATTTAAAATTCTGATTAATAAAGGAATACCGCTATATTGGTCGGTTGGTAAATTTATTTTCTGTTGGTTTGAAACTGATTAATCAAGGATACCGCCAGACTGGTCGGTTGGTAAATTTATTTTGGTACCGCCTTTATGGCTGGATTATGGACAAATATTACCGCCTATATGGCTGGTTGGACTTAATTGGACTTAATCAGGATACCGCCAGATTGGTCGGTTGATTAAATAATTTCATAAGTTTATATATTATTTTATTGGGAGATATCTAAATTAGTAATATTAAAAGTAATTCCTTTTTGCCTTAGCATTTTATTTCATTTGTAATTTTCTCTTCAGCATTTTCATTATCGCAATTACTTTTCAGCAGTTTATGTCTTTTATTTTCAAGTTTTTATCAGCCCTAGCTATGTGTCATAACTAAGTTAATATCTAGGGTTGTGATGAAATTCAATGTCACGGGTTTATAAGGGTTAGATTATAATTTGGGTAATATAAAGATTTATTTATTGAGTCTTAATCTTAATGCTCTTTAATTAACTGGCCATTAATTAAATTGACTAGGTAAACTTAAAATGAACTAGACATAGGGATTTTAAGTTTAAGACCTTAGATTCAATAGCCCACGATCTTCCTTAAGGATAGATAACCCTTTCAATAGATTTCCTTACAGGATAGGAATATACCTGTCGGGCGGGGGTAGTCTTAATTGGAACTTAATCGTAATGAATCTAGGTAATTTGGTTGACATAGACATATGGTTCAATTGGATTATACTAGGTATTTGTAATTGACCATCGGAAGAGGCTTTTACATAAATTAGTGTTTCAGGTTAATAAATCAATATATTACCCAATTATAAAATAACCACTTTATCTTTATATAATATTGGAATAAATCACAACCCTGGATAGTTTTAATATTGAATTTTCTTAAAATCTACTTTCAAACAATTATATTTTATTGTCTTTAAATTTAGAATCGTCGCTATTTCAAATCAGTTAAACAACCTGTTAGATACTAGTAATCATTTAACCTCATAAAATTAATAACTTAGGTATTAAGTCCTCGTGGGATCGATACTTTTTATACTACTTGAACGATACGTACGCTTGCGTTATACGTGTGTGTTTACGCCGGTCAAGTTTTTGGCGCCGTTGCCGGGGACTTATTTATCTTTTATTATTAATTTAGGGGTTAGATACTTTTACTTGTATCTAATTTCTTTTTACTTATTGTTATTGTTTTCTTGTGTTTCAGGTTCTCAGAAACTTCATGAGACGAACCAGAAGCTTTGAACTACGACCGCTTGACCCAGAAATTGAAAGAACTATCAGACAGTTGAGAAGGGAAAGGCGAGAAGCTCAAGAAGCTTTAGTCAACATGGAACCTGAACCTTTGGAGGTTGCACCACCAATTCCCATTCGAGACAGAACCATTCCGGTGGTTGACAGACTCATTTCATGCATTGTACTCCCTCCATTACCAGCAAATGCGGGTGACATCAAAACTTGCATTCAGATGATACAACAATCAGTTCAGTTTGGAGGAAATGCAACTGAAGATCCTAATTCCCACATCAGCAACTTCCTGGAAGTTTGCGGTACTTTCAATTACAACCGAGAAGCTGAAGAAGCAATGAGACTACGTGTTTTCCCATACTCTTTGAAGGACAGAGCTAAAGCCTGGCTACATTCATTACCAGCAGGTTCTATCACAACATGGAACATCTTAGCCACCAAATTTCTTGCAAAGTATTTTCCACCAGCCAGAACCGGAAAACTGAGGAATGACATCACATCCTTTGTGCAGCAAGATTCAGAATCTCTACGAAGCTTGGGAAAGGTACAAAGACTTACTCCGGAAATGTCCACACCATGAAATTCCAAAATGGCTTCAAGTCCAAACATTTTATAATGGGCTTTCTGGAATAATGAGAACCACAATTGATGCTGCTGCTGGAGGAGCTTTAATGGCAAAAGGTGAAGATCAAGCCTGGGAATTAATCGAAGAAATGGCCAACAACAACTCTTTGTGGCCAACTGAAAGAAGTTTGATTCAAAGAATTGCAGGAATATATGAGGTTGGAGCTAATACAGCAGTCAACACCAAGCTAGATCAAATATGCAAATTCATGGAGACTCTTACCACTGGATCCACAAGTTCACCATATGGAGGAGCACCAGATTCAAATCAACATGAAGAAACGGTGAATTATGTCAACAATTTCAACAGGCAGGGGAACAATCCATATTCCAACACCTACAACCCAGGGTGGAGGAATCATCCTAATTTTTCATGGAGTAACAATTCAGGTCAACAACAGAACTATCCACCACCTGGATTTCAGCAACAGAACAAAGGCCAAACGCAGGTAAATGAACCAGGAATAGCAGAAGTGCTGGCTCAGTTAAAAAAGTACGATGCTATCTTTCAGAGCCAATCAGCTTCCATCAAAGCACTGGAGAATCAAATCGGACAACTGGCCAATGCTCAGAGTTACAGACCACCAGGTAATCTTCCCAGTAATACAGAACCAAATCCAAAGAACCGAGGGAAGGAACAATGTCAAGCCATTACCTTAAAGAGTGGTACTGAGATCAACAAAGATATTGGAGTCAAAACAGCTGCTGAGGAAGTTCCAAAAGATGCAGTTCCACAGAGGAAGAAGAAAAAGAAAAAGAACAGATCACTCCACCACCACCATTTCCTCAGCGTCTTCAGAAAAACAAACTGGACAAACAGTTTGCTCGTTTCTTGGAGATTTTCAAAAAGCTGCACATTAACATACCATTTGCTGAAGCCTTGGAACAAATGCCCAGTTATGTCAAATTCATGAAAGACATCCTTTCACGAAAACGGAGATTGGGAGACTACGAGACAGTAGCATTGACAGAAGAATGCAGCGCCATCATTCAGAGGAAGCTTCCCCCGAAGTTGAAAGATCCTGGCAGTTTCACAGTCCCATGCACCATTGGAGAACATTACATCGGTAAGGCTTTATGTGATTTAGGTGCCAGTGTTAATTTAATGCCTTTTTCTATTTACAGGAAACTGCAAATTGGAGAAGCAATGCCTACCTCAGTATCTTTGCAACTTGCTGATCGAACACTCGCATTTCCGAGAGGAGTCGTTGAAAATGTGCTAGTTAAAGTTGACAAACTCATCCTTCCAGCAGACTTTATCATCCTTGACATGGAAGAAGACAAAGAAATACCTATCATTCTCGGGAGACCATTTTTGGCTACAGGTAAAACTGTAATTGATGTGCAAAAAGGAGAACTAACCATGAAAGTGCAGGACCAAGAAGTGACCTTTAATGTTTTCCAAGCCATGAAATTTCCAAGTGATGAAAAGGAAGAAGAAGAATGCTTCAGAATTGATGTTGTTGATAAAATTGTTCAGAATACTGAGTCAAATCTCACAGATACACTTGAAGCTTGCATAACCAATATGACTGACAACGAACTAGATGCTGAAATCTTGGAATGTATCAATTACCTTGACAAACCATTCCGATTCAAAGTTACACCACCAGTTGAAAGCTTGGAATTACCAAAGAAAGACCGAATTAAACCTTCGATTGAAGAACCACCGCAGCTGGAACTGAAGTTACTTCCGAGCCATCTCAGGTATGCATTTCTTGGAAACTCTTCTGAATTACCTGTTATTATTTCTTCTTCACTAACATTGGAACAGGAAGAAAAGCTACTAAGAGTGTTACGAGAACACAAAAGAGCCATTGGCTGGACTATAGCAGACATTCGAGGCATTAGTCCATCATTTTGCATGCACAAAATCCTGATGAATGATGAATACAAACCCACAGTGGAGCATCAACGGAGACTCAATCCAATCATGAAGGAAGTCGTGAAGAAAGAAATCATCAAATGGTTGGATGCTGGTATCATTTACCCCATCTCAGACAGCACTTGGGTAAGTCCTATGCAATGTGTACCTAAGAAAGGAGGAATTACTGTTGTCACCAATGAAAAGAACGAGCTGATTCCAACAAGAACGGTGACTGGATGGAGAGTATGTATGGATTACAGGAAGCTGAACAAAGCCACGAGAAAGGACCATTTTCCGCTGCCATTCATTGACCAGATGTTAGACAGACTGGCAGGACATGAGTTTTATGTTTTCTTGTGATGGATATTCAGGTTACAATCAGATTGCCATCACACCAGAAGACCAGGAGAAAACCACTTTTACATGTCCCTATGGTACTTTTGCTTTCCGCAGGATGCCATTTGGATTATGTAATGCCCCTGCCACTTTTCAACGTTGCATGATGGCCATTTTCTCAGACATGCTGGAGCAGAGTATGGAAGTTTTTATGGATGATTTTTCTGTGTTTGGAGATTCTTTTGACCATTGTTTGTTAAATTTGGAACAGGTATTACAAAGATG
This sequence comes from Zanthoxylum bungeanum, assembly GCA_019454045.1. Taxonomy (NCBI): domain Eukaryota; kingdom Viridiplantae; phylum Streptophyta; class Magnoliopsida; order Sapindales; family Rutaceae; genus Zanthoxylum; species Zanthoxylum bungeanum. The sequence continues at coordinate 43,869 of SKCR01005035.1, read as the reverse complement.
TGAAGATACAAACCTGGTACTCAATTGGGAAAAATGTCACTTTATGGTGCAGGAAGGTATTGTTCTTGGACACAGGATCTCAAAAAAGGGAATTGAGGTAGACAAAGCAAAAATCGAGACAATTGAGAAACTACCTCCACCAACATCTGTAAAAGGGATTCGGAGTTTTCTTGGACATGCAGGTTTTTACAGGAGATTTATCAAAGACTTTTCCAAGATTGCAAAACCTCTTTGTAATCTTCTGGAAAAGGATGTGCCTTTCAACTTCACAAAAGAATGCCAGGCAGCTTTTGAGATCTTAAAACAAAAACTGATTTCTGCCCCCATCATTGTAGCACCAGATTGGACCCTTCCATTCGAGGTAATGTGTGATGCTAGTGATTTTGCTGTAGGTGCAGTTTTGGGACAACGCAAAGCAAAGATTTTCCACACCATCTACTACTCCAGCAGAACTCTGAATGAAGCTCAACTCAACTACACAACCACTGAAAAGGAGTTGCTCGCAGTTGTGTATGCTTTTGACAAATTCCGCTCTTATCTGTTGGGTCCCAAAGTGGTGGTCTACACAGATCATTCAGCAATCAAATATCTGATCAAAAAGAAAGATGCCAAACCTAGATTGATCCGTTGGATACTTCTTCTGCAAGAATTCGATGTGGAGATTCGAGACAGGAAAGGAACAGAGAATCAGGTGGCAGATCATCTATCGAGGCTCGAGAATGGAGAAACAGCTGACAAAGATCCTTCAATCAAAGAAACTTTTCCAGATGAACAATTGTTTTCCATAAATCAACAGGAAGTCCCTTGGTATGCTGACTATGTCAATTATATTGTGACAGGAAAATGGCCGTTGGAATGGACAACTCAGCAACGGAAGAAGTTCTTCAAAGAAGTCAAGCACTATGTCTGGGATGAACCGTACCTGTTAAACGCTGTGCTGATCAATTACTGAGACGGTGTGTCCCACAAGAGGAGGTTAACAGTGTTTTGCAACACTGTCATTCATCACCATACGGCGGACACTTCAGCGGAAACAAAACTGCAGCCAAAGTCCTTCAATCAGGTTTGTTCTGGCCCACTCTTTTTAAAGATGCTTATCTTTTTGCTTTTCAATGTGACAGGTGCCAGAGAACGGGAAATATTTCGAGGAGAAACGAAGGACCGTTGCAAAACATTCTAGAAGTGGAAATATTCGATGTATGGGGTATTGATTTCATGGGACCCTTTGTTCCATCATTTGGAAACCTGTACATCCTGGTTGCTGTAGATTATGTTTCCAAATGGGTTGAAGCAATTGCACTGCCATCCAATGACTCAAAAGTTGTGATCAAATTCATAAAGAAGAACATTTTCACTCGATTCGGAACACCGCGGGCAATTATCAGTGATGGTGGCTCTCATTTCTGCAACAAATACTTCGATGCACTCTTATCCAAATACGGAGTTACTCACAAAATTGCCACTGCTTACCATCCACAGTCAAATGGACAGGTTGAGGTTTCAAACAGGGAGATCAAAAGAATCCTAGAAAGAACCGTTGGATCAACAAGGAAGGACTGGTCAACAAAACTAGATGATGCATTATGGGCCTACAGGACAGCTTACAAGACACCCATTGGTATGTCTCCATATCGATTAGTGTTTGGGAAAGCATGCCATCTGCCAGTTGAGCTTGAACACAAGGCGTACTGGGCACTGAAGAAGTTGAATTTTGACTCACAAGCTGCAGGAGAGAAAAGACTTCACCAACTCAACGAATTGGAGGAATTTCGCCTACAGGCTTATGACAATGCCAAATTATACAAGGAAAAGACAAAGAAATGGCATGACCGAAAAATAGTGCACAGACAGTTGGAACCAAGACAGCAGGTGTTGTTGTACAACTCGAGGTTGAAACTTTTCCCTGGAAAGTTGAAATCTAGGTGGTCTGGACCATTTGTAATCACTCAGGTTTTACCATATGGAGCTGTTGAGCTACTGGATCCCAATACCAACAACACATTCAAAGTTAACAGTCAGCGTGTCAAGCACTACTGGGGAGAATCATTTGGGCGACAAAAAGAAAGTGTTACACTTTCAGATCCAGCATAAACGTTCGAGAAGTAACGTCTAGCTGACGACTTAAAACTTAGCGCTCGCAGGGAGGCAACCCATGCAATTTTTGTATATATTGTGATTTGGTGTGATTTAATTTTGTGTGTTTAGTTTTTGCAGATTAAGTCATTTCAAGATGGAAGAAGCTCTCGCAAATCTTCACAAGCAATTTCCTTCTCTCCCACAAAAATCTCTATTGAAAGTTTACAAAGCTCGCTTGGAACGAATGAGACTACTGACGATCCATGGTGTGCCCAATGATATTCGTTGGGTAATTGAAGCAAGAGTTCGATTGGCAGGTGAGTCTTCTGAATCTTTTATTTCACATCTGCCTGGTTTTGGAAGAAGCACCTATGCAAAGAAACGTAGAGCTAAAAAATGGGTGTTTGTTACAAATGTGCACGATGGAATTGCAACACTCGTTGTCGTTCTTTAGGAATGGTGTCTATTAATCGCGAAGACAAAATTGAATTCATTAGGGATGGCTTGAGTAAGGAGTCTTTAGATGATATATCTTCGACTCTTGAGACGCATCCCAGTGGACATGTTCATATAGCCTTTCGCAGATTACATACACAATTTCAAAAAGAAAGACAACAGTTAAGTCTCGGGAATCTGACTCAAAAAGACCCTGTTTGCCAATTTATAAGAAAATTGGATGGGAAGCTTGTCCCTGACGCATAGACGTCAATCAAGCCCGTTATTTGTAAATATTATATCTCTTTGTTTGTCTTTTCCTAATAATTGTGATTTGTTTTGTTGTTTTCTTTTATTTTCTCCGACAGGATCCAGATCTTGTTGACTATCACAATCTATTTTACTATTTTGCTACTAATCGTCCTTTGGAAGATACTTGTGCTATTTTTACTCACCCTTTTTCAGGTATTATAAATTCAACTCATCATTGCACATTTGAAGATATCCAGAGTAAAACATGGAAGCCACTTCAAGAAGACGAGTTGAAAACATTTGTGTGTTTTGCGGTAGTACTGTTGGTACTAAACCACAATACATAGAAGCAGCACAGGAATTGGGTCGAGTCTTAGCCGCAAGGAATATACACTTAATATATGGCGGAGGTAATCTCGGACTAATGGGGATTGTATCAAAGGCCGTACAGGAAGGAGGCAATCATGTTTTAGGAATCATCCCAAAACCCTTGGCAGAAGCAAATCTTATTGAACCAACAAACGGAGAGGAACTGATCGTGCCAGGTATGTCTGAACGACTGGTAGAAATGATTAACCGTTCTGATGCTTTTATTGCTTTGCCAGGTGGCTTGGGCACATTGGAGGAAATTTTTATTGTACTATCTTGGGCGAACCTAAACATACACCAGAAACCAATTGGGCTGTACAACGTTGATGGGTTTTATGATTTTCTTTGTGTGTTCTTGATGATGCTCGAAGAAATGGGTTCGTGTCAAAACCTTTAAAAGAACTCCTCTTTACTGCCAGAACTGCTCCAGATTTAATTGACCAACTCATAGCCTATGAACCGAAAGTTGACCCTATCATTTCAAAGATAAATTGGTCCGAGGACGATCGTGGTAAGAGACGTCGAATTAATCTGGATCTTAACCTGTAATTTTCCTGTAGAATTTCAACTAACCAGGTATTATTTTCTAAACTCTTCTTCTACTGTTTAAGACATTGGGGACAATGTCTCATTTAGGTTTGGGGGTGAGGTATAGTTAATAGTACTTGTTTGTATTGTGTTTTTATTTTTAGTCCAAATTTTTCGAAAAATACAAAAAAATTGAAAAATTTTCAAAAATTACAAAAAATTTTGCTTTTTGTGTTTTTATTTTGACTAAAAAGGTGAATTGGTAAGAAATAGCCGAGTAAGGAGTTTCCACTCTTGAGACGTATTTCAAACCATTTATTTCGAAATAAGTTAATTTTTGTTTATTTCCTTTTGAATTATTTAATTTGTGAATTCTCCATATACTGACTAAAATGAATCTTCATATGCTCATTTGACAGAGTATTATCAACATACATAGTAACATAACAGACATGAGCTGTAATTGAAAAATTTGTAATATTCCGTGCTATAGTTTAATTGGAGGAAGCATCTATACATAGTTATGGAATAAAAAAAAAAAAAAAAAAAAAAAAAAAAAAATAAATTAACAAAAATAAAGTATCTAAGATCCGGGTTATTAAGTCTGTAAGGGTGTTTTAACACCTAGTGCCCTAAAACCAACTGGTTTGGGAGTCATTGGCCCAAAGCTCGCTACATGGATCGAAGATACTGCAAAAATATATTCATATCTGAAGTCTGAGTAATTAAGTTCGTAGGGGTGTCTTAACACCTGGTGCCCTAAAGCCAACTGGTTTGGGAGTCACCAACCCAAAGCTCGCTACATAGACGGAAGGTATTGTATATAAATAAAAAGTCAAAATTCAGAAAAGCAAAGAAAAAATCAGAAAAATCAGAAAATTATTCCATTACTACAAAAAGGTGTGAAATCTGATAGAACTTTAGGACAAAAATATTACTCTCTTATCAACTGCACTTATGACTGTTGTGGGCAAAAATGAGTTGTTTAATATTATGTTGACTGTGTATATGAAGAAAGATAAAAATAATCGGAGAATTTACTTATTCGGTAATTTAGAAAGAAACAAAACAACTAGTAACTGTAGTAGAAGTTTCACCTGAGTTAGTTATTATTTTTTTTTTTTTTTCTTTTCTTTTGTGTTTTTGCTTTTGTGTGCATTAGTTTTAATACCTTTTTACTTTTGTAAAATGTTTGTGGGTATCATTGCTGTAAACCCTCACGAGACTACACTCGTCCACTAGGGACACCTAGGGGTTTAAAGGCTTGTTGCATATGCTAAATGCAACCGTGATCCCTACGAAAATGGCTTAGTTAAATTTTATTATGTTATTCCATTTTGTATTTTGCTCGAGGACTAGCAAAATGTTAGGTTTGGGGGTGTGATGAGTGGTATTTATATCACTATTTCCCACTCATTTAATCTAATATTTTGTATAGTTTCTTGAGTTTTGTGAATGTTTTGATGTGTTTTGTGTTATTTTGTAGATAAATAAAGTTTGGAAAGCACTGGAGGCAATTTGAGGCAAAACCGGACAAAAATGCGTCAACAGGGATATTTTCGTCTCTTGCGCGTCGCGACGCTGGAACACTGCGCGCCGCGACGCCCAGCGTGCGCCGAATCTGCTAACATGCGCCGGGTCCACAAAATCAGAATCTGAGAAAAGTTGACTTTGCTAACGTGCGCCGTGACACGTGTCACCATCACAACAGAGATGCTAAAATGCGCCTTGCCACGTGTCGAAATCCTATTGCTTGGACGGCCACCGCCCCACGTGTCATCCTACGTGTCGCCACATCATCGTCCACATCAGCAGCCACATCAGCAAGTCAACCGAGTCAACATGCCATGTCATCATCAGCCAATCACAGCGCGACAACGTGTCAACCTCTCATTCGTCTGACGGCCGCCGCCCCACGTCGCCACGTTGTCTTCCACATCATCACAGTGACGTCACCAATGACGTCATGAACAGTGACACGTCACCAATGACGTCAGCATAATAATTGATTTTAGCCGCCTCACAGAGCCGCCATGACACGTGTCGCCTCTAAACAGTCAGCCGCCTTGCTACGTGTCATCTCCTCATTGTGCCACGTCGACAAAATCCAGCGTCGCGACGCTGAGCTTTGGCGTCGCGACGCGCGAACAGTGACCAAACAGTGAATTTTTTTTGCTATAAATAGGCCGCGAATTTTCAGTTTTCATTACACCTTTTCTCACTCCTTCTATGTAATTAGGGAGTTTCTCTCTCTAGAATTTTCATTTTTATTTTTTACTTTTTACTTTTGTAATAATTTTAATTACTGTTTGTAATAATAATTTACTTTCTTTATTTTACAGTTTTTACTATTCACTATGCGGAGGTAACTTCCCTATGCTAAGGTGAAAGGTAATTATTTTACTATTGCTATTTAGTAATCTCCCTTAAAAAAAATATATTTACTATTTAAAATTCTGATTAATAAAGGAATACCGCTATATTGGTCGGTTGGTAAATTTATTTTCTGTTGGTTTGAAACTGATTAATCAAGGATACCGCCAGACTGGTCGGTTGGTAAATTTATTTTGGTACCGCCTTTATGGCTGGATTATGGACAAATATTACCGCCTATATGGCTGGTTGGACTTAATTGGACTTAATCAGGATACCGCCAGATTGGTCGGTTGATTAAATAATTTCATAAGTTTATATATTATTTTATTGGGAGATATCTAAATTAGTAATATTAAAAGTAATTCCTTTTTGCCTTAGCATTTTATTTCATTTGTAATTTTCTCTTCAGCATTTTCATTATCGCAATTACTTTTCAGCAGTTTATGTCTTTTATTTTCAAGTTTTTATCAGCCCTAGCTATGTGTCATAACTAAGTTAATATCTAGGGTTGTGATGAAATTCAATGTCACGGGTTTATAAGGGTTAGATTATAATTTGGGTAATATAAAGATTTATTTATTGAGTCTTAATCTTAATGCTCTTTAATTAACTGGCCATTAATTAAATTGACTAGGTAAACTTAAAATGAACTAGACATAGGGATTTTAAGTTTAAGACCTTAGATTCAATAGCCCACGATCTTCCTTAAGGATAGATAACCCTTTCAATAGATTTCCTTACAGGATAGGAATATACCTGTCGGGCGGGGGTAGTCTTAATTGGAACTTAATCGTAATGAATCTAGGTAATTTGGTTGACATAGACATATGGTTCAATTGGATTATACTAGGTATTTGTAATTGACCATCGGAAGAGGCTTTTACATAAATTAGTGTTTCAGGTTAATAAATCAATATATTACCCAATTATAAAATAACCACTTTATCTTTATATAATATTGGAATAAATCACAACCCTGGATAGTTTTAATATTGAATTTTCTTAAAATCTACTTTCAAACAATTATATTTTATTGTCTTTAAATTTAGAATCGTCGCTATTTCAAATCAGTTAAACAACCTGTTAGATACTAGTAATCATTTAACCTCATAAAATTAATAACTTAGGTATTAAGTCCTCGTGGGATCGATACTTTTTATACTACTTGAACGATACGTACGCTTGCGTATACGTGTGTGTTTACGCCGGTCCTGTCCTTTTTTGTTGTGTCCTTTATCTTGTTTTCGGCTTCTTTTTTCTTTCTCTTCCTTTCCTCCTTCTACTTATACGTTTACCGCGTCCGTATTCCGAATCACGTCGTACCACAAAGTACTTTACGTTCTACGTTACGAGACAAGGTCGACTCCTAGCAAAAGCACCAAGTCTTCCCAAGTTCTCCGGACATATCATAAAGAATATCAAGATCTGTATCAAGCGTAGTATACAATGTATTGTGATATCGGCCAGTATCGGATAGTCACGTGCTAGGCTGGGGCTGGATATTGGATAAGTGCGCCCCGTCCGAAACACATATCGGATGTCTGGTAACTAGTCTCTATAATCAGATATTCATGAACCTGGTCATATATCACGATTGGATGCGCATCACTTAGAGCACTAATACCGTATCTGCGTGACATCATCCCATATGACTAGAGTGATACTTCCGTCTCGACATCACATCCAATACACTACGACTCTTGACAAAACCCAGAAGAGGTGAACACAGAACCAGTTAAGATCCCCCAACCACCAAAACCAAAGTTTACTGATTGTCGTAAGTATTAGCGATGTGAGTCTCAGGTTAAGACTATACACACCTACCTTGATTTCGGCTCCCATAGACACCTAGTCATAATACCAATGGGATTTGAAGGGTCTATCCAGAGCGAAGCTGTTTCCCGTACCATCGGGAAACACGACCTCCTATCGCACTTGCACAAGTATCCAATACATATATATGAGAACTATGTGTTGTGCCCTCACAACGCGCACAAGTGCAATACTAGCCTATTCCGCATTATCGATGTCCAGTCTCGATAATACTACGGCTAGGGATATTTAATGATTAATCCTTCGTGGACTGATACTGTCTCATATCATCTCAATCCAGGAACTAATCATAGTGACCTCTCTTCATTTATATATCTATGGTGATCTAATCATAAATGACGAGAGTGCAATTTCCTTGTTACATAGTTAATTTGCTACAACAACACAATGATCTGTGCAAATAGTGACGCTATGGGTCATATTATCCAACATAACATTCTTGGAAGGAACTTGGTTTAGTAGTAGTGTTGCAGTTTCTAAAGCAAGACCCCAAAATGAAAGAGGTAGCTCTGTGTCTGGCATCATTGATCGGACCATATCTAATAATGTCTGATTTCTCCTTTCGGAGACCCCATTATGCTGTGGAGTTCCCGGAGGAGTCCACTGGGAAACAATGCCATTTTCTCTCAAGTAATCGTGAAATTCATTGCTTAAGTATTCACCACCTCGGTCAGACATTAGTGACTTAATACTTTTATTAATCTGGTTTTCTACTTCAGCCTTGAAGTCTTTGAATTTATCAAAGGCTTTATATTTGTGCCGCATAAGGTACACATACCCATATCATGAATGATCATCGATAAAGGTAATGAAGTAGGAGAATCCACCTCTAGCGGTGACTGACATTGGTCCGCATACATCAGAGTGTATGAGTTCTAATGTCTTTGTTGCACGTTGTCATTTACCTTTGAAAGGTAATTTGGTCATTTTACCAAGTAAACAAGACTAACAAGTTCCATAAGGTTTATATTTGAAGGGTTTGAAATACACATCCTTATGTAGCTTAGTTAATCTTGTTTCATTGATATGACCTAAACGACTGTGCCATAGAAGTGATTCATTGAGATTATTCGAGTTATCGTTGTATATATTAGAGGTTGAACATTCTTTGTTAGTTTATAAGACATAGATACCATTATTCAAAATACCACCTCCATATTTTATTTCATTGAAATAAATAGAACATTCATTACAACTTATTAGGCATAAAAGCCTTTATTACATAAAGAAGAAATTGAAATGATGTTCTTTACTAGAGAAGATACATAAACACAATCTTCAAGTCTAAAACTAAACCATTCGACAAAACTAATGAATAAGTCCTCATGCACAATGCAACCAATTTTGCTCCATTACCTATGCGTAAGTCAACCTCCCCATGATGGAGTCTCCTACTGTTTCTCAGGCCCTGCACATTGTTACACAAGTGAGTCCCACAACCGGTGTCAAGCACCCAAGTAGAAGGTTCAGAGTTTTGAGAATATAGTTCAATCATATACAACATACCTGAAACATTGGACTTCTTGGCCTCTTGGGCTTCCCTAGCTTCCTTGGCTTTCAAGGATCTGCAGTTTTTCTTCCAATGACCATTCTTTCCACAAAAGAAACATTTCTCTTTTCCTTTTTCTTCTCCACCCTACCATTGGGCTTTAGGTGATCTGGAGCCTTGGCCTTACCTTTATTTTTCTTTGGGCCTCATGGCTTCATGTCCGTACCCGTAAGCATGATGGAGGTTTTAAGCTCCGGTTTCAAGTCCTTATCTGCTTGCTTTATCAGATTGTGCAATTCTACTAAAGTAGCTTTTTTATCAGACAGATGAAACTGCATAATAAAGTTAGAGAATTCTTTTGGTAGGAACTGAAGAATTAGATCTTGACCTATCTCATGATCCATGATGAACCCGAGGTTGGCCAATTTTTCAATGTGGCCAATCATCTTAAGCACATGTCCACTAACAGATCCTTCCTTATACCTTGTTTGGAATAAGGCACATGACACTTGGAATCTCACGGTATGAACGGAAGTTGCATACAACTCATTCAAGTGCAAGATGATGGTTTGAGCATCTATATCGTCGTGAGTTTTCTGAAGTTCGTCCGACATAGAGCCAAGCTTTATGCAAACTGCTTGTTCATCATCATCGACATTTTTCTTCCAAGCATCAAATGTATCTTGGTCAGCATATTATGCGGGTTCAGGGGGAAATGGTCTTTCAAGAACATAGAAAATATTTTCTTGTCGTAAGATAATTTTAAGGTTTCTAAACTAATCATTGTAGTTGTCCCCTTTGAGCTTATGCTCATCAAGGATGGAACGAAGTGATACTCTGTTTACCATTTGTATGTTTGTGAAATAATTTTAACCCACCTGTTAAGAGAAAATGTTAAAATTATGAATATGTTTTCATTAATGTTTCATAATAACATGGGCTTTTAATATTATGAAGTTGCTCTCACTCAATTGTTTTAAAATTTTAAGCAAATCGCATCAACCCCAATATGATGGATTTCTTGTGGGCAATGATCCCATTATCATCATTTCATAACTCCGACTAGGGCCGATCGTTATAAAATATGATAATTAGGAAGGTTCCCAACCAATTTATGGTATAAATCATAATTCCTTGATCATTGGGTTGGACAATCAAACATGCCATAGCTTATGATAGTCCTTGTGGACACCCAATCTTTACCACTAAGTTATAAGACCACACCTAAGGGTCGCTGCGTCTTATGACTCAGAAAAGTCAAACCATTGTCAATAGTACGATTTAGGGACAAATTATTATTGGTCAGTCTGGTAAAGCCTAGTCCTGCCAATATGGTTTAAGCCCTTTGGGTCTAAACTTTACAATGGGAAGCAAATTTTAGACTTAAATTATTTTTGAGGATTTTATCAAGTTTAAGTGAATAACTGTCAAATGGATTCCTCCATTGAAAATTCCCCAGAGTAAGGGTGGAGCGAACTCTCTTAAATACCCATACCTTTTATGCTCTTATTGCCTTGGTGACAGGAATAAACAATAGATCCTCCAAATTAGTCCAACACTTTAAATATGCTTTAAGGTAAGCTTTGAGTAAATGATTATCTAGATGTCTTCACAGCTTTTCCTTTTGGCTATAAAAAGGTAGTGAGTGAAGGAAGACACCAAATCATTATCTAACTCTAGTAATACCTTTGGTTAAATTAACTTTAGTTTGGAAAGTTTTATTAACCCCTTGGTCCCAACCCACTTGTATCTTTTATAATGTCTTTTATTATAAACAAGTGATTTATATTTATTAGCCTTAAAGGTAATAAATCTCTAAGTTCATCACGGAATAATTAATTAGCTAGAGGATAAGCAATACACTCTCTATTCTTAGAAAGTCTCTAGATGCTTGCACCATAAAATAATCATGCCAATTCTAATCATACATAGAATCATCAAGAATATGAGTTTTAATATGTTGGAATTATTTTAGGCATTAAATAACTTTGATTAATATTTAATTATGATATTGCATTTTATTTTATTCAAATAAATTTACTATTCACGTTTTTCTACAGACGCATGAACGTTAAATGCAATTTCAATATTCAACTCTTAACCAAATCATGCAAAACTTGTACCTAAAACTAAGTTCAGGGTGTTAGCTTTCCAACGAGCTTTTAAACACCCAATTTCGAGTTCAAACGAGTGAGAACTAATAAAAAAACGGCACTCTGATACCACTGTTGGGAAGTGGCCGCGAGTGCGCAGCGGAAAATCAAAATTATTATGCCGCTTTCCATTTGCCCAAGACCCATTTGTTTTTATTATTCTACAAGCCTAGGTATGTTACTATTTATTCTAAGCATAAAACTCATAAAACATGCAAAGAACATAAACCTAAACATGCTAACTATTATAAGAACTCTAATTAAAATAAAGAAAGAAAAAGACTTACTTGAACCGTAGACTCCTCCAGTCCTCCCTCCAATCTACAAGCTTTTCTCGAACTCAGCAAGCTCTTCTACGTTCCAAAGAGCCACCCAAGTGTGTGGCCTCCAAAGATGCACTCACCAAAGCCAAAACTCAATGGCAAGACTACGCCTTGAGTGCACAGGTATTTTGCCCATGGTGCTAGCCTAGGCAAATACCTCAAAACTTTTAACTCGAGGTTCCTCTAGTCAATTAGACTTAAGGATCCTCAAAATCAGTGACTTACTCTTAAACTTTAGAGTTTCTCACTTATATAAACCCAAGATATGAAAGGTTTCGTGTAAAATATTTGTGAAGAATTCTTTGGTTTATATAGTGCTCCAAAGACAACAAAATTAATTAAGAATCTGATGTGGGATAAAAGCTAATTTAATCTTAGACATTGGATCTTAATTTAGTGGTTTAATGAGATTATAAAACCCTAATAAGAATTTGGGCCGAATTGGAATTCAAAACAAATAACAAAATAAAATTTACTATTTACATGAATAGTAATTTTTTTAATTCCAATTCCCAAAGTGCCATATCGTCATTCACCAATCCCTAAGCCACTATGGAACCTCATAAATGATATGTTCAATAATTAAACACATTGAACCATTTATGAACAATTCCTACAGCAATCATATATGCTGTTATATTTGTACTGTGCACTGTTAACCATTGATTTCAACTTTGTTGTGTGTGACTTTTGGGTTCCCCTCAAGTTGGACATGAAATGAATCGTGAAAATTTAATCGAACATAAATTATCCACCGATCAGATGGTCGTTCGATTTCAATGACCATGGTTGACATCTAGCAACATGCCAAGGCCCCCAAATGAGAAGGAAATATATATATTCCCATTATGTATGCAATTTACATATGATACGGTCCATCGCTTCACTGTATCCCCACTTATTGACTTAGGGTACGTAAAATGTCTACCCATATGGTCAAAGGTATGATGTTGATAGTGTCATGAATCGTGCTAACCCAAGAATCTCACATGATTCTTCCGCTGTGGCCACAGTCTCAAGCACTGATCACACATATCAACCCGCGAACTGGAATACTACTCTTATAAGAAAATATTATCCGAGAGAATGGCGATTCTCTGTTGTATCTTTACAAACTTCATGTGTTTCAATAAATGACCCAATCATACCCTTATGACCAGATCTTTTGAACCGAGGAAAGAGAATGTCAAAGTTATTTAATCCACACATAAGATTGTACAGACCTCAAGTCTAAGGACTAGTCATATAATCGATACATGAAAGTTCTCACAGACACATGGGATAAACACTCCATATGAAAACTTTCGGCGGTCAGTTCGATGGACATGAGCAACTCATGCATCCATATGATACACCAAGCGGACGGATCTCCGCTAGTAGCCTATGAGATCGGCTACCCCACTTAAGGGCGGATCATATCATCAGGCTAGTCTCTTCGCATTGTGAACGCCCAGATTATTCACAAAACTATGACTAGGAAAATTTAAGAGTAATAATTCTCATAAGGCGTGGAAGCCATCGTCTTATTACTCCAAGGGCTTTACTACAGTGTTGATGATTCATATAAGTTATGTAAGACACGTATAATAAAGATTGCCATTTTATTAATTAATGAAAATATTACAAATACATGTACGTATAGCCCATCCACAAGTTGGGTATAGGGCATATCCCTAACATATATTACATGTAATTTCTTGAATTGACTTGACATGATCACTATTTCTCATTTCTAATACATCAATTTTTTTCGCTAGAGATGTATATTTAGCAGAAATGTCATGGTGTCAAGTCCTTGTTTCCCAAGACGTGACCAGCATGAGACAGTGTAGCCGTCACTCTGAGCCTCATGCCTTATGCATGCTTAACATGCAATGATTCATATTGTGCTGACTAATACAAATACATGCAAACAAAGTTATAAATAATACACATCTGTGACTAAACATGACAGATTTACTAAAACTTTTGGCATGACGTATCCTAAACGTCAAACAACCTGAATCAATATCCAGCACCATACTGAGACCTATCTATGCTATTATTATATTATAACTCAACCTAACATAAAGAATGGCCTCAGGTCGATTGTAGGCACTGCATTTTTGCATGTAAGTCCCGATGATGAGTCTCGTACGGAGGCACTCCTCTATAAGTTTTAGAAGTCGCGGGAAACAGACGTCAAAAGGGAAAAGTCAGAAATTGATATCTTGTTGGACTAAATTCGTTTGCTTAGCTGTGGGTTCGCTCGTTGGACCTCTGTTTTAAAATTCATCCTCAGCCTAAACCCCCGTAAGCCACACACCACCAAACCACACACCAAGCCCACCAAAGGAACCCAAATGCACGCCCAATCCACACCAAATACACGCCCATCCCTCTTCAAAATAACAAATCCACACATTAAACACATGTTGAAATCAAACCAAATCACCTTCCCGAATTAAACGATTCAAATCAAATCTCATCAATCACCTTCCTAATTAAATTAAATCACATTCCTAAACTAAATAAAATCAAATCAAATCAAATCAAATCAAATCAATTTACCTTCCTAAAATGAAGAGATCTTTTCCTTATGATACACGAATAAAATATCCCCATAATTACACAATACTCTTTCCATATTCGCATAAGGTAAACCCCAACCCTTGCCTATAAAAAGAAGCCTAAACCAACACAGTCAATGCTAGCTTTTCACGCCCCACACAAAGAAACTCTCTGCAATTGTCGTGAACAAGCAACACAAATACCCCCCACAAACAGCCCTCACCCTCACGCATTCACCCTTACAAACAGCCTTCAATCTCACGCACAAGACCCCCTCACAAACAGCCTTCAACTCACGCCCAAACTGCCAACAACTCATGCCCAAATTGCCAAAAATTCACGCAAATAAACAGCCTCTGCACTGCCTTCAATTCACGCCCACAAGCAGCTCCTAATCCGCGCAACATGCACCTCAAACTACCAAAAAATAGCCCCTGAAAACTGCATCTTAACCACCAAAAATTAGACCCTGAACTGCACTTAAACCACCGAAAATCTGCCCAGCAAAACTATCCTAAACCACCGCAAATCTATCCAGAAAACTACACTTATTTACCGAAAAATAGTGACCAAAAACAGTAGTAAAACAGCAGCAAAACAGTAAACAAATAGCAGCCCCAAACAGCGAGGCAGCGAAGGAAAACAACAAACCAGTAAACCGGAGGAGTTGCGGAGCATTAACCCTTCCGAAGACCGTGTAACGCACTTCCAAAAGACGACTTAAGAGGTTAAACCTGAGCGCACCCTTTTTATCTATTCTCGTTCTTTTCTTTATTATTTATTATCATTTATTCGCATGCGTATCTATGATCTACGTATGTTCTGGCAATGGGATGAATGATTTTATGCTATCTCTCGTGGTATATCGGATGGAAATTCGGACGTAAATTCCGTAGCCGAATCTGAGTGGACGGTAGTACGGTCTACACTCGGGATACAATTCCACGTACCGCTTGAGTAACTCACATATTTCGTTCATCTAATTAGGGGTGTTCACGGGTCGGGTCGGGTTTTTCGAAATATTTTTTGACCCGATCGGGTCGGGTCGGGTCATTCGGGTCGTCTGACCCGAAACCCAAAATTTGAGGAGGTGACCCGCGCGGGTCGGGTCAAAAAAACTGCGGGTCGAGTCGGGTCGGGTCAACATAATATATAGTAAATATAATATATATATTTTTTATTGAGAGAAAATACTTAACAATGCATGTAGCACAAATGGTTAAAGCATTAACAAAGTTTCAAAGGATCGCAGGTTCGAATCTCGATAACAACTGAAATTTTTGTTGAAAAATTAATTTAATAAATGGCAAAATGTGGGACTCGACCCCTCAACCTTCTTCATCTTAACTCAGTAACCTGCCATTCGTGCTACGCGTTTGAGTTGAAATAATCATACCACTAAAAATATATATATTATAATACAGTATCATTACATCGGGTCGGGTCGGGTCAGACCCGAGTTTGCTGAACTAAACCTGTGACCCGATCCGAAAATTCGGGTCGGGTCAGGTCATACCCGAAATTAAAGTTTTAAATGGAGAAACCCGACTGGGTCGGGTCGGGTCGCGGGTCGACCCGACCCTATGAACACCCCTACATCTAATCTTGTGTTTATTCGTTGTTTATTAGAAATAGTATGTTATTTTTATGCATGATTAGGTTGTTTAGTATGTTATTTTTATGCATGATTAGTTGATTATTTCCAAGCATGATTTAGTTATTTCTTTCGCATTAGGAACTTGATTATGTCTCTTCTACATTTATGTTTAGATTATTATTTATTTACATTCCCATGCTTAACGATTTAATGTATGCATGAGATTGTGTGTTTGCCGTTATTCCGACTTACTTTTATGCATGAAAACTTAGATATAGGTAGTATGCAAACTTAGATGTAGGTTGTGTTGCGTAGACTCGGTTAAATTATTACATAAATTCGTTCATTACAAGTGGCATAAGTAAGGGACCATTCTGAACCCAACGGTTTGAGGTCTTCCCTTGCGAGGGGTAAGTGCAGCCTTAAATCATTTTCCCAGTTCACACTGGGTGGCGACTCCATTTTATTTCTCCGGTTTAGTTCCCACGTGGGCTACTCCGTACTCCCAACCAGGCCGCGTGTTGAGTTTTTCTAAGGTCCCAAGATCAAATCAAGACATGAAAATCAAGCATGAATACACCAATGAAGATAGCGGAATACTTACATTGGTTGGTTGAGTCGATTTGAAGACGATTGAAGCCAATATGTTCACTGTTTGGGCGCATGAACTGCAGCAGTCCACTGTCCTCCATCTTCTGTTTTGAGCTGCGAAAATGAGCTTCTAGATTCGTCGGATGGATCCCGTCTCATGGTCGAACCTCCCTACCACCTTCGCAAGACTTGTAAGTGTGCTAGCACTTGAATTTTCACCATGAAAATCCACTATTGCTTCCCTATAGTTCACGCCCAAACTGGTTCAAAACCAGTGAAGAATAGCCACTGTTTTGGCGTGAGAGAGATGAGAGAGTTGAATGATTTTTGTTACAAAAAATCAATTTATATTTATGCCATAATATTTATTAAATTAATAATAAACTTATGACACAAATCATGCAATGGCTTAGAGTGTCAAACACTCAATTTCCATGCAAAACCATTGAGTGCATTGTACACTATCTCCATGCAATGCATTAGAATTAAATAATGCATAATATGACATGTGTCATGTGGGCCCCACACGTTTCCAAATGAAAGTGGGCCCACGTGCACTCACGCGTTCGGGTTCGATATTTCCGAAATACCGAACTTACGTCGCGACGTTAATTAAATCGAATTTAAATAAATAATTGCGCCTAGCGAAATTATTATTTACGTTGCTAACGAATTAATTCTAAATTAACTCGTTTGCCCGAATTAAAATCTAATTTTAATTCCGCGTCGAAATCTAATTTCGTTTAATACATCGAATATATTAATTTATAGATTAATTCCAAATTAATCGTTATCTCTCTCTAGACGATATTTTATCCTAGATAAAATATCTCCGTAATTAATCCTAGATTAATTTTCTCTCAGTTCTATATAATCCCAGATTATTCAAGAGTGCAAGTTGTGCGTCATCGGTGGATTATCGGGAAGCGACCCATGAGATCCCCGGATTAGTTGGCAGTAAATGCGGTCGCCGGAGTATCCGAATCACGTACGTACCAAGTACTACGTTCTACCGATTTACGAGACAAGGTCGACTCCTAGCAAAGCACCAAGTCTACCTAATTCTCCGGACATATCCATTAAAGAATATCAAAGATCTGTATCAAGCGTAGTATACTAATGTATTGTGCATATTGGTCCAGTATCGGATAGTCACGTGCTAGGGCTGGGGCTGGATTAGTGTCTGCCCCGTCCGAAACACATATCGGATGTCTGGTAACTAGTCTCTATAATCGGATATTCATGACGTGGTCATAATATCACGATTGGATGTGCATCACTTAAGAGCACTAATACCGTATCCTGCGTGACATCATCTCCACTATGACTGGAGTGATACTTCCATCTCGACATCACATCCAATACACTACGATTCCTGATAAACCCAGAAGAGGTGAACACAGAACCAGTTAAGATCCCCCAACCACCAAAACCAAAGTTTACCGATTGTCGTAAGTATTAGCGATGCAAGTCTCAGGTTAAGACTATACACACCTACCTTGATTTCGGCCTCCCATAGACACCTAGTCATAATACCAATGGGATTCCGAAGGGTCTATCCAGAGCGAAGCTGTTTCCGTACCATCGGTGAAACACGACCTCCTATCGCACTTGCACAAGTATCCTATACTTATATATATGAGAACTATGTCGTTGTGCCCTCACAACGCGCACAAGTGCAATACTTGCCTATTCCGCATTATCGATGTCCAGTCTCGATAATACTAAGGCTAGGGATATTTAATGATTAATCCTTCATGGACTGATACTGTCTCATATCATCTCAATCCAGGAACTAATCATAGGTACCTCTCTTCATTTATATATCTATGGTGATCTAATCACAAATGACGAGAGTGCAATTTCCTTGTTACATAGTTAATTTGCTACAACAACACAATGATCTGTGCAAATAGTGACGCTATGGGTCATATTATCCAACACCGCGAGCTCGGAACAACGTCGCCGATTTCTATGTCCTATAATCTGGCGACTCCACTGGGGATAGAGAATCAGCCCCGAAATAATGTCTTGTAATTATTGTGATTTATGCTTTAGTTAACCGTGTCTATCGTGGGTTGAAGGGGTTTAATCAAAGGCATTATTAAAGGTAGGTAATGGTTTGGTGTCTTCATTCATTCACTACCTTTTTATAAGGAAACGCTGTGAAGGCACCTAGATAATCATTATCCGCAGCTCACTGTGATAGACTAATTTGGAGGACTTGTTGTTTATTCCTGTCACCTAGGCGATAAGAGCCTAAGAGGCTTGGGTATTTAAGAGAGTTCGCTCTGCCCTCCCTCTGGAGAATCTACAATAGGAAATTCATTTAACAGTTAGTCACGCACCATAAGTCGTTGGCATGTACCTTAAGGTATAAAAAAAGGTGTGCTCACTTGGTCGCTCGAACCCTTGAGTGGGGAGTCCTAGTTGTGGGCAATCCTTCGTCAGCAGGAGCATTTGTCTACACCCCCGTAAACTCACATGTAAACCATAGTTATATGACCAATAGAAATTATTTCTTTATGCTTGTGTTGAGGACCATCATCATTTGGATTCAGTTGGACTTCTTGTGAATAGATGTGAACTTGCTGGGCCATTTAAACTGGGATGAGTTCATGTCCTTTGACAATTGGGCCAAAAGTTTCTGAAATGCCGATGGGCCATTTTGTGTTTGAGCCTCTTATCATTTGGAGTCATTTAGCCATGTTATCGCAAAAGTGTAAACATGTTGGGCCTTTTCAACTGGGACAAGTTTGCACCTCGTAATAGTATGATTGAATGCTTTAAAATGACAATGGGCCGACATATATATATTTCATACATCGCACGCATCTCATGCACCTCATGCATACACGCATCATGTTAACCCTTGTGTCTAAAAGCCATCATAGATACCCGTTCGGTTAAGAAAGAAGAAAGACTCATCAAAAGACCGTCAGCCAACATGAGCGAGTCAGTCAACGAGGGATCCCGCCTGGATCAATTGGAGACCAAAGTAACCAAAATTTCTGAGCAGTTGCAAGTTTTGACCAATGCTGTGGCCAGTTTGACCGTACCTCGTATAGCCAATAACAGAAAGTTATGCAACCAGAATGGAAAGACCATTGGGGAACCTTCAAGGACCAAGCCCACTCCCTCTGAGGTTTCCCCTATCAGAAACAGACGATTCTCCAATCTTGGTAGATCCTTGTCAGAGGTGTTTGAAGAGCTGAAAAGGCAAGGACTCCTAAATCCCTTAGAGCCTAAACCACTTCCAAACCCTGTGCCACGCTACCTTTACTGTACCCGCCTTAGGCATGAGATTTAAGACCTCATTGATTCCCATAAAATACCTGACCCAGAAAAAGAGCAACTCAACACGCACAGAAAACCTCCACCCACCCACATGATCAACTCCGGCCTACCTGACAGCCTTGTCCTCCAAACTCACAACCACCAAACTTCTCGCATGGGGATATGGGACAGCAGTGGTAAAGGTGAAATAGATCAGAGGGGGAATTTCTGGGAAAACTTCTCGGACAGTGACGAGAAGGAGGTTGCAAAAATGGGAAGTAAATGGGAAAAATAACTACTGCACTTGGAGAATCTGATGGTTGAAGGAAGCAAGAAGACGGGGGAAGATGAAGTTGCAAATTATGGAGATGTTTGTTTCCCTGATCTTATTCAAATGTGATCCAGCATTTATTAATAATAAGGACAGCCAACTCAAATTTGGAATTTGAAAGTGTTGGGACCCATTTTACTTACATCATTTGTCACTATTTGTGATGTGTGTAGTTGGCTAATTAAATGTTAGACTTTAAAGCACACAACAACCAACTTTTGAAGTTACTATTCACTCCCTTCGTTCCTCTCCATTTGGCTGAACTTCTCCCTTCTTGTTCTTGAATTTTTGTTGTAAAAATTCATCAAGCTAGCACTTAAGGAGTTCAAAAAAGGTGATAGGGAAACTCACCCAAAAGTTTAGAACTCAACAAAAGGCTTGGAGCTTCTACATCCATTGGAAAGTTTTGAATTTTCTCATCCGTTCAATGTAAGTTTTTTCACAACTCTACTTGAATTATTCACACATAAATCTTGTTTAGAGACATTGGGCATGTGTAGGACACTAACAATGGTATCTAGAGCCATCCTAAGCTTGATTTGAAATCTAGGGTTTATGGACTTTAATTTGGGGATTTTGCTTGGAGCATGTATTTTTCAAATTGATTGTTGGATTATGTTTAGATGATGATAACTAAGGGTTATGCATCATTAGATTTGTGAAAAATTGATTGGATCAAAAATTCCCAAATTTTTTATCATGGCCGAGAATTGCCCTAGTATGCTCATGGTGATTTTTTGAAAATTGGACAATTGGATGTGTTGTAAGCATGAAATGAATATTGATTGTTGATTTAATTGGATTGAAATCAAATTTGGATATTATTTCTTGCCTTAGCCGTGAGTTTGAAGCATGTTGAAAGATTGATTTTGCTTCAATTTGTGTTGGATATGAATTGAATGTTAAACATGATTAATTAGATTAATTAGTATTTTGGAAATATTAGATTAATTAATTAATTGTGTTAATTGCACTTTAATTAGATTAATATGTAATTTGGAATAATATATTAATTAATTTGTTGTATTTGGGCTAATGGGCTTGGTTGGGCCAAGTATGGTTTCAAACAATTGGGTTGGATCCAATTGGGCCTAAAACCATTTCCATAAAGTCCAAATATGACTTTTGGGCCTTTAAAAATTTAATTGGGCCTAAATTGATTTTGTGGCATAGAGTGATTCCTAACTTGGGCCCTGGCATCTTGGGTTGGATCCATAATGGCCAAAGCCCAGGCCTAAAGAATTAATTGAAAGCCCATTTGGACTTTAATTGAATTGGCATTGGATGCTAATTGGGCCTTTGAGACTCATTTAGATTGGATTTGGAATCCAAGTCTAAAAGGCCATTAATTAAAATAAGTGTAATTGTTTAATTTGGAATTAAACTAGAATTAGTATTGAATATAATTAAAATTGCATTTAATATTGTATTTCGATATAATTCAAGAATACTTACTTTGAGTATTTATTCTTAAACGAGTTAGACTCGCGCAAATCAAATCGTTGTATGAACATTGGATGGTCATTAATTGAAGATTAATTAATTGGATTAGACTGATTGAAAACATGCTTTGTGTGAAAACTTGGATGTATTTATATGAATAATGTATATCGGATCGATATTAGACGGGTGAGGGCAATTTTGGAAATTGTTGTAAGTATGGTACTTATTTATTAAATTGGACCTGCGTGTCCAGCTTTCCACCTCATATTCTCTTTGTATTTCTCTTCTCACCAATTCCCCTCAATGTTAATGAGGTTTCTTTATGTATTATGTAATTGGGTAAAAGATTGTAAAGTGCTAGCGGGAGAGAGAAAGAGAGATTTGTTCTAGGAATAATTTATTTAAATATCCATCCGCATATCATTATTAATTTTATCGCTCCTTATTATGCTTTTAGAATGCATGTTTAAGGGTGTATGATGAGACCTAATCAAAGATAATAAATTGGTTGCCAATTTACGGAAAAACCCTAACTTTAATATTAAGCGTTTTCCTTCCATTGAGTGGTTCTTTCTCAAGATCCAATATTGACTTTGATATGTTGGCCAAAGTCAAGATCATTGTCCATCGCGGATGTGTTTGAACCATGAAAGCTTTGTTATACATCTCATGTCTTGGGCAGTTGTGACTTGTTGGCCAAAGTCAAGGTCACTTTTGTTCATCGACGTGGATTACGAAGTTTTCCCACTGTCAATGGGTCGCGCTTAACTGGAATCATTAAGCTTGTTGAGCCAAAGCCAAGGCTTAGTTGATTCAGAGGAAAAGGTTAGGATGATAAATTGGATATATGTTTCGGACTTGGAGGTCCACCTACCGGATCTAGGAATTGGATGGGATCCGATTGATCTTAGAGATCTACCTAGTTAAATCTTATACAGCTTGTTGGCCAAAGTCAAGGTTATGTATTATTTAACAAGATCCTAGCCCACTAGGAAAATAGGTTTCCCGAGTACTCAACAGAGGGTTAGAGGCTCGCTGAAAAATAGTGGGAGGCTAGTATTAAATTTGTAATTTCGTTTAATACTCGTTAAAACTCGCGCTCTTTTATTTTATTATTTATCGTCATAATAAATATTAGTTGGACTAATTATTTTATTGTTTTCTTTGAACAGTTAGACTGTACTCAAACACTACTCCACTTGTAGTTGGTTATATAGTTGGACTATAGTAACCATTACATTTGAGTGTACCCGAAATAGTTGATTGGATAGTTGGACTATTGCAATCGAGATGGCTGGAAAGATTAGCATTAGAGACATCATCATGGGTGACAATGTCTTTAACGGCTCCAATTTTTCAGATTGGGAGATGAATCTCAGGATAGTCCTGGGAGCCGAGAAGTTGCTCTATGTTATAGATAGACCTCTCGGGACTGAGCCCGGACATGAGCGGGCAGTTGATCATGAGCTTTGGAAGACTCATCGAGATGATAACTTTACCGCTCAATCCGTCATGCTTGCCGCAATGACACCTCAATTTCATCGTCAGAATAAAGGATTGGATCCTTATAACATGAAGCTGAAATTGAAGGACCTTCACAGATCTAACCTTAGATATCAGAAGTATGAATTGCAAAAGAAGCTCTTTCGCTCGCGCATGTCAGAGGGTACATCTGTCGAACACTATGTGTCGCAGATGATTACTGACATCGAACAGCTAGGTCAGCTGGGCATTACCTTTGAGGCCGAGACTTCGATAGATTTGATATTACAGTCTCTGTCTGACTTCTGGGGCGGGTTCATCATGAACTAGAATATGATGAACCAAGAGAATACTCTTGGAGAGTTGATGGCAATGCTGAAAGAAGCAGAGCCAGAGCTTCAAAAAGGCAAGAAATGCGAGACGCATCTTACTTCGACATCCAAGAAGGCCATGGCTTGGCCGAAGGCTTCTAGGGGTGTGAAGAAGAAGAAAAGAAAGGGCAAAGGTAAATCATCACAGTCTTCTAGAAAGATGAATGACATATCATAGGACGTCTGCCTACACTGTGGCAAACGAGGTTTCTGGAAGTGTGACTGCCGTAAGTACCAGGCGGACTTGAAGGAAGTGAGGGCGGGCAAGGCTCCAGCCTCATGTATGTTTGTTATTGAAATAAAAATGTCCACTACTGGTTTTAAAAATTGGATTTTTGATTCTGGATGTGGTACTCACATATGTACTGATGTGCAGGATCTACAGATTAGCAGGAGACTGGCTTCAGAAGAGATCGACCTCCGAGTCAGAAATAGGACTAGATTCGCCGTTTTGGTCGTTGGCACCTATATTTTGAATCTGCCCTCGGGGCAGTACTTAATTTAGGAGACTGTTATTTTGTACCTAGTTTGACTAGGAATATCATCTTTGTATCTTATTTAACCCGATGCGGGTATACCATTGTATTCCGAAACATTGGGTGTTTTGTATATAAAGATAATGTTTTGATATGTACAGCAGATGTCAATAATAGTCTTTATATTTTGAATATAAATGAATAGCAAACATATAACATGACAAACAAAAGGCTCAAAATGAGTAAAACAAATGAAACTTATATGTGGCATTGTTGTCTGGGACACATTAACAAGACTCGTATATCCACAATTTCGAAGTATGGATACTTGAACGGATTAGATCCTAATTCATAGGATTGTTAGTCTCCAAGACATGCCACAAGATCACTAAGCATGATTTAAGTGTGAATAATCAAAGAGAGTTGCGGAAATACTCACAATGATAAGATGAGATTTCAAGAATTTTTCCATGTATTTGATGCTTCCAAGCCTTCTTTAAGTGTTCCAAACTCATGGGTGAGTCTCCCTATCACCTTGCTTGACTCCTTAATGTGCTAGAATTATTGAATTTTGCAACAAAATTCAAGAAGCGATGAACCAAGTTCACGCCCAAATGGAGGAGAGAATGAGATGAATAGTGTTTTGCTTTTTGATTTCTAAAAAATCAAAATTTTCAAAAACCAATCCAAAAGGTTGTATATACTTTTCAAAAAAAATTAAAATCAAAAGTGTGTTGTGTAAGATTCAATAAATTCTTCCAACTACCACCATCAATCTTGTGTAGACATTTGATGTAAGTTTGTGGGTGACCGGCGTAAACACACACGTATAACGCAAGCGTACGTATCGTTCAAGTAGTATAAAAAGTATCGATCCCACGAGGACTTAATACCTAAGTTATTAATTTTATGAGGTTAAATGATTACTAGTATCTAACAGGTTGTTTAATTGATTTGAAATAGCGATGATTCTAAATTCAAAGACAATAAAAATAAAATTGTTTGAAGGTAGATTTTAAGAAAATTCAATATTAAAAGCTATCTAGGGTTGTGATTTATTCCAATATTAATTAAAGATAAAGTGGTTATATTATAATTGGGTAATTTATTGATTTATTAACCTGGAACACTATTGTATGTAAAAGCATCTTCCGATGGTCAATTACAAAATACCTAGTATAATCCAATTGAACCATATGTCTATGTCAACCAAATTACCTAGATTCATTACGATTAAGTTCCAATTAAGACTACCCCCGCCCGACAGGTATATTCCTATCCTGTAAGGAAATCTATTGAAAGGGTTATCTATCCTTCAGGAAAATCGTGGGCTGTTGAATCTAAGGTCTTAAACTTAAAATCCCTATGTCTAGTTCATTTTAAGTTTACCTAATCAATTTAATTAATGGCCAGTTAATTAAAGAGCATTAAGATTAAGACTCAATAAATAAATCTTTATATTACCCAAATTATAATCTAACCCTTATAAACCCGTGACATTGAATTTCATCACAACCCTAGATACTAACTTAGTTATTACACATAGCTAGGGCTGGTAAAAACTTGAAAATAAAAGACATAAAATGCTGAAAAATAATTGCGTTAAAATAAATACTGAAAAGTAAAAATACAATAAAAATAAAATGCTAAGGCAAAAGGAATTACTTTTACTATTACTAATTTAGATATCTCCCAATAAAATAATATATAAACTTGTGATATTATTTAACCAACCGACCAATCTGGCGGTATCCTGATTAAGTCCAATTTGAGTCCAACCAGCCATATAGGCGGTAATATTTGTCCATAATCCAGCCATAAAGGCGGTACCAAAATAAATTAATCAACCGACCAATCTGGCGGTATTCTTGATTAATCAGGTTCAAACCAACAGAAAATAAATATACCAACCGACCAATATAGCGGTTTCCTTGATTAAGTCAGGTTTAAACCAGATAAAATAAATTTATCAACCGACCAATCTGGCGGTATCCTTGATTAATCAGGTTCAAACCAACAGAAAATAAATATACCAACCGACCAATATAGCGGTTTCCTTGATTAAGTCAGGTTTAAACCAGATTAAATAAATTTCCCAACCGACCAATCTGGCGGTATCCCTTATTAATCAGTATTTTAATTAGTAAATATATTATTTTTAAGGGAGATTAATCTAAATAACAACAGTAAAAGAATTACCTTTCACCTTAGCTGGGGAAATTACCTCATCATGGTAAATAGTAAAACTGTAAAAAATAAAGAAAGTAAACTATTATTATTACAAAAAGTAATTAAAATTAAATTACAAAAGTAAAAAAATTAAAAACTAAAATTATTTTTAGAGAGAGAAACTCTCTTTACACGGAATTTAGAGAGAGAGAAGAACACTGAAAAATGAAAAATTCGCGCAATATTTATAGAAAAAATTGCCTTCAGCGTCGCGACGCTGGAATATTAAGACGTGGCACACTGAGAAGGCGACACGTGGCATGGCGGCTGACTGTTCACTCGACACGTGGCAAGGCGGCTAAGACTCAATTATTGTGATGACGTCATTGATGACGTCATGCTGACGTGGCGCTGATGTGTCGCTGACGTGGCACTAACGTGGCGAAGACGCGTGTTGCAATTGTCGGCACAATAGGATTGCGACACGTGGCGACACGTGTCACGCTGTGATTGGCGGATGCTGACGTGGCAAGTTGACTTAGTTGACCCGCTGACGTGGCTGATGACGTGGCGTGACACATGGCAAAGTTGACTCGTTGACCGATGACGTGGCTGATGACTAGGTGACACGTGTCAAGTCTGAGTGTCGGCAGCATATGTTGTTGACACGTGGCACGGCGCACGTTAGCAGATTGGATGTGATGGTGACACGTGGCACGGCGCATTTTAGCAAAGTCAAACTTCTCAAATCCTGATATGTTGACCCGGCGCACTTTAGCAGATTCGGCGCATGCTGGGCGTCGCGACGCGGAAGGTCTGGGCGGCGCGACGCTGGAAATTACCAAAATGCCCTTTTTCGCCAATTTTCACTGTTTTACTTCAAATCACCTCCAGAATGTCCTGAAACTTTATTTATCTACAAAATAACACAAAACACATCAAAACATTCACAAAAATCAAGAAATTATACAAAATATTAGATTAAATGAGTGGGAAATAGTGATATAAATACCACTCATCAGTGGGCCCCATTCAAATTCAAAATTCAAGTGGACTTACTCAACACACTTCGGGGTCTGTTTCGTTTAATCCGATTAAATGAATTTTCCGTCGCAACGTAATTAAATCTAATTTAATTAAATAATAATGCCTAGCAAAATTATTACGGAAGTCGCTCGCGATTAATTTCAAATTAATTAGTTCGCTTGAATTAAAATCCAATTTTAATTCCGCATTGAAATCTAATTTCAATTAATATATCCGATATATTATTTTAGCCCAATTAAATAAATTAAATAGAAAAATCTAATTTAACTAAAAATTTATTTTACCGATTAATTCCAAATTAATCGTGTTCTCTCTTCTAGACGAATTTAATCCCAGATAAATTCTCGACGCAATTAATCCCAGATTAATTCTTTCTCTTTGGTAATTAATCCCAGATTAATTTACTACCGTAATTAATCCCAAAATAATTTTTCTGCTCGAGTCAAATTTCATCGGTGAATCTTTGGGAGGTGACCTAAGAGATCCCTGGATATGTTGGCAGTAAATACGGTCATCGGACTATCCGAATACGTGCGTACCCGGTACCACGTTCTTACAGATTTACAAGACATGGTTGGCTTCTAGCAAAGCACCGTGCCTACCCAATTCTCCAGAAATATTCTTTAAAGGAATATGTAATCTTTGTCAGGCGTAGTATACGTAGTATTGCGTATTACGATCCAGTATCGAATGTCACATGCAAGTCATGGGCTCGAATTATGTCTGCCCCGTACGAAGCATATATCAGATGACAAGCAACTAGTCTCTTTAATTGGATAATCATGACCTTGTAATATTATCCCGATAGCTGAAGCATTTAAGAGAGTACCAGTTCTGTATCCTTGCGTGATCATCATCTCCATATGACTGAAGTGATACTTCCATCTTGACATCACACCCAATACACTACGATTCTCAGTATACCCAGAAAAGACGTACACAGAACCTGTTAAAGCCCCAGACGACCAAAACCAAAGTATATTGATTGTCGCAAGTATTAGCAATGCAAGTCTCAGGTTAAGACCAAATACACCTACCCTGATATGGATTCCCATAGACATATAGTCATACTACCAATGGGATTCCGAGGGGTCTATCCAGAGCGAAACTGTTTCCGTACCATCGGTAAACAGAACCTCCTAGTACACTTGCATGAGTATCCTATACCAAAATATATGAGAATTATACTGTTACGCTGCCATAACACGCACAAGTGTAATACTAGCATATTCCGCATTATCGATGTCCAGTCTCGATAATACTACGACTAGAGATATTTAATGATTAAACCTTAAGTGGATTAATAATGTCTCATATCTTATTAATCTGGTACTAATCATATGGACTTTTATCATTTATATATATCCCGGTAATCCAATTACAAATGATAAAAGAGCAATTTCCTCTGTCACATAGTTAATTTGTACAAAAACACCATGTTCTGAACAAATAGTGCTGCTATGGGTCATAATTGTCCAACAATCTCCCACTTGGCCTATAGCCAATCACTCAAGTGTCCTACACCTGAACTATGTACGGGTCACTCAAACTTCTGCTGAGTAAAATCTTTCATCAGCGGATTTGCAAGGTTACCATCTGATGCGATTTATTCGATCATCACATCGCCACGATGTATGATCCGAACGAATCAGATGAATTAGTCGAAGTACATACTTGGATCATTGATGAGACCGTGGTTCATTAGCATGTACTATAGCCTAACTCAGCTGCTAATAGAACTATTCCTAATCTAATTAGGAATTTATAGATCCAAAATTACTTCTTTTGCTGCCTCAGCTGCAGCAATATTCTGCTTTTGTTGTTTATTCGGCAACAGTATCTTGCTTGGAATATTTCCAGCTTACTGTTCCGTTTATTCAAACTATATAGTACCCTTATTATAACCTATAATCATTTTTGTCGGTTAGGAAACTTCCAACAGTGAACCCAGTCACTTCAAGTTCTCATTCTCCATAACTTAAGAAAACATCCTTAGTTCATCTAAAATACTTAAGGATGTTCTTAACATCAATGCAGTGACCATCACCTGGATCGGTCCGTTTGTGACTCAATATGCTCAAAACATATGAGACACCAGGTCGCGTACATGTCTTTCAATGTATGAGTTCTCGGAGAGTGCCAATAACTTTTAGATTTATCCCAATAGATCCTTATTCCTAGAATAAAGGTTGACTCTCCCAAGTATTCTATGGAGAATTTTTCATGAAAGTCAAGCTTTCACTGATTGTATTATGGGAATGTCATTTCCAAGAAATGATATCTCATCATTATATAGGACAATCATTATTAGTACGCTCCCATTAACCTTCTTATATACACAAGAATCATCTTCGTTTTGAATTAAATCATATACCATTATGATTACATCAAAACGCTAGTTCCAGGAATGCAATGCTTGCTTCAATCCATAAATGGATCAATTTAACCTGCAAACCTTGTTTGCATGTTTTTGGTACAACAAAATCGTCAGGTTGTATATAAACATCCTCCAAAAGGTTTCCGTTTAAGGAAAGCGGTTTTGATGTTCATATGCCATATTTCATAAAATGAAATATGCAACATCAGCAAGCATTATCCGAATGGATTTAATCATGGCAACGGGTAAAAGATTTCATCGTGATCAACACCATATTGATGACGATACCCTTTCGCTACAAGCCTAGCTTTATACGTTTGTATGTTGCCATCCATGTTTGTCTTCATTGAAGACTCATTTAGTACCAATAGGCACAATGTCTTCCGGTACATCAACCAGTGTCTAAACTTGGTTGGTATACATGGAATCCATTTCGGACTTCTTGGCATTTTGCCATAATATGGAGTCGATACCTTGTATCACTTCCTCATACGTAGCTGGTTCGTCTTCCTCAAAAAGATTGACATCTTCAAGAGGTGAGATCAGAAACCCATACCTCCTAGGTTGTTTTCTGACTCTCTCCGACTTTCACGGTTCTTGTGTATTCAAAGATTGTGGTACAGTTTCATCCCTGATGAACTGTTTGTGTTCCGTTAAGGAATCAGTGCCTAGAATAGTATCACTCCGATTTTCATCGAGTTTTACTTTCCTCCCACTTACCACTGCATATAGGTATTCCTCTAAGGAAAAATACATGGAGAGCAACAATTACATTGTTCTCTTGTGAGTTGTATAAGTACTATACTTTGGTTTCCCTAGAACAACCTACAAATAGGCACTTATCCGATTTGGGTTATAGTTTGGTATCATCCAAACGTATGCCCAGCATACCCAAATCTTTAGAAATGAGAAACCCAGTTTCTTTCTTGTTCATATCTAATATGAAATCTGTCTAACAGATTTTTATGGAACCTTATTCAAAATAAGTATTGCACTGTTTAATGTGTATCCTCATAAGGAAATTGGTAGCTCAGAGTGACTCATCATTAATCTTACTATGTCCAACAAAGTTCGGTTTCTCTGTTCGGACATACCGTCAAATTGAGGTGTTCTGGGAGGAGTCCACTGTGAAAGAATACCATACTCTTTCAAATAGTTGAGAAACTTATTGCTTAAGTATTTCCACTACGGTCCAATCGTGATGTTTTAATACTTTTGCCTGTCTGTTTTTATACTTCGTGTCGAAACTCTTTGAATTTATCAAAAGTTTCCGAATTGTGTTTCATGAGATACACATAACCGTAACGTGATGCCACATCCGTAAAGGTTACGAAGTATTCATATCCACCTCTAGTCCAGCTAGAAATGGGCATATCTATGTCATTATGAACAAGGGCTAACAGATCGGTGGCACTTGCATTTTTACCAAGTAAAAGGCTTTTTTTAGGAACTTTGCCTAATAAACTAGATTAGTAGACATCATTTGAATTAAAATCAAATTCGTCCTATTACCCACTCTTCGAAAGTGTTGATATATGAGTCTTGTTAATGTGTCCCAGACAACAATGCCATAAATACGTCTCATCTGATTAATTCAGTTTGAGCAATTTGTTTGTCATGTTATATGTATGAGATTAATTTATATTCTAAATATAAATACTGGTATTCACATCTAATGTGTTTATCTCAATATCATCTTTATAAACAAAACACTTAGTGTTCTAGAATATAAAGGTATACCCGCAACGGGTTATACTAGATATATTATAACGGTTTCCTAATTCAAGTACATGCCCCAAGGGCAGTTCCAAAACTTAGGTTTCTACGGTTAAAATAGCGACTCTCGTCCCATTTCTGACTCGCATGTAGATCTCAACTGAAGTCAGTATCCTGCTAATCAGCAGATTCTGCACATCAATACATATTTATGTACCACATCTAGTATCAAAAATCCAATTTTGAAAATACTAGTGAACATGTTTATAACAAACATACCTGAAGTCGGAGCCTTGCCCGCCTTCACTTCCTTCATGTCTGCCTTGTCCATACGGCGATCACGCTTCCAGTGACCCTGTTTTCCACAGTTTAGGCAGACATCTTGGGATATGTCATTTGTCTTCCCAGAAGACTATGATGATTTTGCCTTTGCCCGCTTTAGAAGCTCTGGTTGTGCCTCCTTGAGCATAGCCATCAACTCTCAAGAGTTTTCTCTCGTTCATTATAAACATGCCCCAGCATTCGGGTAGAGACTGTAAGATGAAATCTTTGGAAGTCTCGGCCACGTAGGTAATGCCCAGCTAACCTTGCTGTTCGATGTCAGCAATCATCTGCGACACCTAGTGCTTGACAGATGTACCCTCTGACATACGCGAGCGAAAGAGCTTCTTTTGAAATTCGTACTTCTAAGATCTAAGATTAGATCTATGAAGATCCTTTAATTTCAACATCATGGTATAAGGATCTAATCCTTAGTTCTGACGACAGAATTAAAGAGTCATTGCGTCAAGCATAACAGATTGAGCACTAAAGTTATCATCACAATGAGTCTTCCAAAGCTCATGCTCTACTATTTTCTCAACTCCGGGCTCAGGCCCGAGACGTCACTCTATCAAATAGAATAACTTCTCAGTTTCCAGGACTATCCTGAGGTTTTATTCCCAATCTGAAAATTAAAGCCGCTTAAAGACATTTTCTCTCAGGATTATGTTTTAAACGCTAATCTTTCAGTTATCTTGATTCCAATAGTCAAACTATCTAATCAACGATTTCGGGTACAATTAAATATAATGATTACTAGTCTAACTATATAATCAACTACAATTGATTGGTTAAATTCAAATGTATTAATTACAATAATCCAATTATATAACCAACTACAAATGAAGTAGTTTGAATACAGTCCAACAGTTAAATTAAAACAACAATTAAATATTAGTCCAACTAATATATTAATAATTAATGACGAAAAATGAAATGAGCGCGTATTGGCAAGTATCTAAACGAAATTGCAAATTTAATACTTGCCTCCCACTATTTTTCGGCGAGCCTCTAACCCTCTGTGGAGTACTCGGGAAACCTAAGTTCCTAGTGGGCTAGGATCCTGTTAAATAACACACAATCTTGACTTTGGCCAACAAATTGTATGAAACTTAACTACGTAGATCTCTAAGATCAATTGGATCTCATCCAATTCCTAGATCCAGTAGGTGGACATCCAAGTCCGAAACATATATCCGATATATGCCAATATATCCAATATATTGCCTAACATTTTCCTCTAAATCAACTAAGCCTTGGCTTTGGCATAACAAGCTTAATGATTCCAGTTAAGCGGGATCCATTGACTTTGGAAAACTTCGTAATCGATGTCGATGGACAAGAACTGATCTTGACTTTGGCCAACAAATCACAACTTGGACAAGACATGCGATATGGAACAAAGCCTTTATGATTCAAACACACCCGCGATGGACAAAGGTCTTGACTTTCGCCAACAAACCAGTGCCAATCTTGGATCTTGAGAATGAACCATTCAATGGAAGGAAAATGCTTAATATTTGTTAAGGGTTTTCGCGTAATTGGCAACCAATTAATTATCTTTGATTAGGTCTCATCATTCACCCTTAAGCATGCATTCTAAAAGCATAATAAGGCACGATAAAATTAATAATGATATTCGGATGGATATATAATACATTTTGTTCCTAGAACAAATCTCTCTATTTCCTCTCTCCCGCTAGCACTATTCTTACGACTGCCGAATTACATAACACTTCTAAAGAAACCTTATTTACATTGAGGAGAATAGGTGAAAAGAGAAATACAATGAGAAAAGAGGTAATAGGCTGGACACGCAGGTCCAATTAAATAAATTCTAAATTATTACAACAATTTCCAAAATTACCCTCACCCTACTAATATCCATCTGATATACATTATTCATACATACATCCAAGTATTCACACATAGCATGTTATCAATCAATCTAATCCAATTAATTAATCTTTGATTAATGACCATCTAATGTTCAAACAACGATTTGATTTGCGCGAGTCCAACTCATTTAAGAATAAATACTCAAAGTACGTATTCTTGAATTATATCGAACTATAATTTTAAATCCAATTTAAATTATATTCAATACTAATTCACATTTAATTCCAAATTAAATTATTACACTTTTAGTAGTGCCTTTTAGACTTGGATTCCAAATCCAATCTTTATGGGTCTCAAATGCCCAATTAGTATCAAATACTATTCATTTAAAGTCTAATGGGCTTTTAATTAATTCTTTAGGCATTGGCTTTGGCAATTATGGGTCAAACCCAAGATGTCAAGACTCAATTAGGAATCACCCAATGCCAAAAATCAATTTAGGCCCAATTAAAATTTTAAAGGCCCAATTATCATATTTGGACTTTATGGAAATGGTTTTAGGCTCAATTGGATCCAACCAATTGTCCTAAACCAAGCGTGGCCCAACCAAGTCCATTAAGCCCAATTACAATAATTAAATTAATACAACATTCCAAATTAACATATTAATTCAATTAAAGCGCAATTATCATAATTAATTAATTAACCTAATGTTTCCAAAACATTAATTTAATCTAATTAATCATGCATAATTCCCACATTCATGTCCAACACAAAATTGGGGCAAAATCAATTCTACAACATGCTAAAGGGTTCACGGTAATGGCATATAAAATATCATGCAATTTGATTTCAATCTAACTAAATCAACTTTTAACATACATCTCATGCCAACAACACATCCAATATGTTAAATTTCAAAAATTCACCATGAACCTATTCTAGGGTGTGTTCGGCCAAGGCTACAAATTGGGGAAAATTAATCCTATCAATTTTTCACAAAATTAAGGATGCACAAATCCAATTAGACATCATCCAAGCTCAACCAAACAATCAATTTGAAGAAATTATGTTCTGAACACAAAAACCCCAAATAAAGTCCATAAACCCTAGAATTCCAAATCAAAATTAGGATGGCTCTAGATACCATTGTTAGTCTCCAAGACATGCTACGAGATCACTAAGCATGATTAAAGTGTGAATAATCAAAGAGAATTGCGGAAATACTCACAATGATTGGATGAGATTTCAAGACTTTTTCCATGTATTTGATGCTTCCAAGCCTTCTTTAAGTGTTCCAAACTCATGGGTGAGTCTCCCTATCACCTTGTTTGACTCCTTAATATGCTAGCATTGTTGAATTTTGCAACAAAATTCAAGAAGCAATGAACCAAGTTCACGCCCAAATGGAGGAGAGAATGAGATGAATAGTGTTTTGCTTTTTGATTTATAAAAAATCAAAATTTTCAAAAACCAATTCAAAAGGTTGTATATACTTTTCAAAAAAAAGTAAAATCAAAAGTGTGTTGTGTAAGATTCAATAAAATTCTTCCAACTACCACCATCAATCTTGTGTAGACATTTGATGTAAGTTGGTGGGCCCCATTCAAATTCAAAATTCAAGTGGACTTACTCAACACACTTCGGGATCTGTTTCGTTTAATCCGATTAAATGAATTTTCCGTCGCAACGTAATTAAATCTAATTTAATTAAATAATAATGCCTAGCAAAATTATTACGGAAGTCGCTCGCGATTAATTTCAAATAATTAGTTCGCTTGAATTAAAATCCAATTTTAATTCCGCATTGAAATCTAATTTCAATTAATATATCTGATTTATTATTTTAGCCTAATTAAATAAATTAAATAGAAAAATCTAATTTAACTATTAAATTTATTTTACCGATTAATTCCAAATTAATCGCGTTCTCTCTTCTCGATGAATTTAATCCCAGATAAATTCTCGACGCAATTAATCCCAGATTAATTCTTTCTCTTTGGTAATTAATCCCAGATTAATTTATTACCGTAATTAATTCCAGATTAATTTTTCTGCTCGAGTCAAATTTCATCGGTGAATCTTTGGGAGGCGACCCAAGAGATCCATGTATATGTTGGCAGTAAATACGGTCATCGGACTATCCGAAAACGTGCGTACCCGGTACCACGTTCTTACCGATTTACAAGACATGGTTGGCTTCTAGCAAAGCATCGTGCCTACCCAATTCTCCAGAAATATTCTTTAAAGGAATATGTAATCTTTGTCAGGTGTAGTATACGTAGTATTGCGTATTACGACCCAGTATCGGATGTCACATGCAAGGCCTGGGCTGGAATTGTGTCTGCCCCGTACGAAGCATATATCAGATGACAAGCAACTAGTCTCTTTAATCAGATAATCATGACCTTGTCATATTATCCTGATAGCTGCAGCATTTAAGAGAGTATCAGTTTTGTATCCCTGCTTGATCATCATCTCCATATGACTGAAGTGATACTTCCATCTTGACATCACACCCAATACACTACGATTCTCAGTGTACCTAGAAGAGGCGTACACAGAACCTGTTAAAGCCCCGGACGACCAAAACCAAAGTATACTGATTGTCGCAAGTATTAGCGATGCAAGTCTCAGGTTAAGACCAAATACACCTACCCTGATACGAATTCCCATAGACACATAGTCATACTACCAATGGGATTTCGAGGGGTCTATCCAGAGCGAAATTGTTTCCGTACCATCGGTAAACAGAACCTTCTATTACACTTGCATGAGTATCATATACCCAAATATATGAGAACTATGTTGTTACGCTTCCATAACACGCACAAGTGTAATACTAGCCTATTCCACATTATCGATGTCCAGTCTCGATAATACTACGACTATGGATATTTAATGATTAAACCTTAAGTGGATTAATATTGTCTCATATCTTATTAATCTTGTACTAATCATATGGACTTTTATCATTTATATATATATATCCCGGTAATCCAATTACAAATGATAAAAAAGCAATTTCTTTTGTCACATAGCTAATTTGTACAACAACACCATGTTCTGTACAAATAGTGATGTTAGAGGTCATAATTTTCCAACAATGATGTATGTGAATCTTGTTTATTAGGCAAAATGCCTAAAACACCTTTTAGTGGTAAAGATGTATGTGCCACCAAACTGTTAGCCCTAGTTCATAGTGACATATGAGGGCCAATGTCTAGCCAGGCTAGAGGTGGATATGAATACTTCGTAACCTTTACGGATGATGCATCGCGTTATGGTTATGTGTATCTTATTAAACACAAGTCGGAAACTTTTGAGAAATTCAAAGAGTTTCGACACGAAGTAGAAAAACAGACGGGCAAAAGTATTAAGACAATGCGGTCGAACCGTGGTGAAGAATACTTAAGCAATGAGTTTCAACATTACTTGAAAGAGTATGGTATTCTTTCACAGTGGACTCCTTCCGGAACACCTCAATTAAACGGTGTATCCGAACGGAGAAACCGAACTTTGTTGGACATGGTAAGGTCAATGATGAGTTGCACTGAGCTACCAATTTCCTTATGGGGATACGCATTAAACAGTGCAATACTTATTTTGAATAAGGTTCCGTCAAAGTCTGTTGGACAGACTCCATATGAAATATGGACAGGAAAGAAATTGGGTTTCTCATTCCTGAATATTTGGGGATGTTGGGCATACGTTAAACGTTTGGATAGTACCAAACTAGAACCCAAATCAGATAAGTGCCTATTTGTAAGTTATCCTAGGGAAACCAAAGGATATTACTTCTACAACTCACAAGAGAACAAAAAATTTGTTGTTTTCCATGTGGTTTTCCAAGAAAATGAATTCATGAATGCAGTGATAAGTGGGAGGAAAGTAGAACTAGATGAAAATCAAAGTAATACTGTTCTTGGCACCGACCCCATCACGGAACACGA
This sequence comes from Zanthoxylum bungeanum, assembly GCA_019454045.1. Classification (NCBI taxonomy): domain Eukaryota; kingdom Viridiplantae; phylum Streptophyta; class Magnoliopsida; order Sapindales; family Rutaceae; genus Zanthoxylum; species Zanthoxylum bungeanum. The sequence continues at coordinate 6,496 of SKCR01005035.1, read as the reverse complement.
ACAGTTCATCAGGGATGAGACTGTTACAAAATCTTCTAATACACAAGAACCGCATAAGTCGGTGAGAGTCAGAAAATAACCTGAGAGGTATGGGTTTCTGATCTCACCTCATGTAGATATTAATCTTATTGAGAAAGATGAACCGGCTACTATGAGAAAATGATACAAGGTATCGACTCCTCTTTAATGCAAGAAGCCATGAAGTCTGAAATGGATTCATGTATACCAACCAAGTTTGGACACTGGTTGATGCATCAGAAGGCATTAAGCCTATTGGTAGTAAATGGGTCTTCAAATTAAGACAGACATGGATGACAACATACAAACGTACAAAGTTAGGCTTGTTGCGAAAGGATATCGTCAACGACATGGTGTCGATTACGATGAAACGTTTTCACCTGTTGCCATGATTAAATCCATTAGGATAATGCTTTATATTACTACATATTTCGATTATGAAATATGGCAGATGGACGTCAAAATCGCTTTCCTTAAAGGAAACCTTTTGGAGGATGTTTATATGCAACAGCCTGACGATTTTATCGTTCCAAAACATTCAAACAAGGTTTGCAAGTTAAATCGACCAATTTATGGATTGAAGCAAGCATCGCGTTCTTGGAACCAACGTTTTGATGAGATCATAAAAGAATATGGTTTCAGTCAAAATGAAGATGATTCTTGTGTATACAAGAAGGTTAGTGGGAGCGCATTGACATTCGTTGTCCTATACGTTGATGATGTATTGCTTTTAGGCAATGATATTCCCATGCTACAATCGGTAAAAGCTTGGCTTTCATTAAAATTCTCCATGAAAGACTTGGGAGAAGCAACCTTTATTCTAGGAATAAGGATCTACTTGGATAGATCTAAAAGTTGTTGGCATTCTCCCAGAACTTGTGCATTGACAAACATGTACGCGACCTGGTGTCTCATATGCTTTAAGCATCTGCAGTCACTATCAGGCCGATCCAAGTAATGGTCACTGGATTGATGTTAAGAACATCTTTAAGTATCTTAGACGAACTAAGGATGCTTTCTTAATTTATGGGGAAGGAGAACTTGAGGTGACTGGGTTCACTGATGTAAGTTTTGAAACCGATAAAGACGACTATAAGTCGCAATCGGGGTACATATTTTGTTTGAACAACGGAGCAATGAGCTGGAAATCTTCCAAGCAAGAGATTGTTGCCGATTCAATAACAAAAGCGGAATACATTGCTGTGGCTGAGGCAGCAAAAGAAGCAGTTTGGATCCGTAAATTCCTAATTTGATTAGGTGTAGTTCCGTTAGCAGCTGAGCTTGTACCTTTATATTGTGACAATAACGGGGCTATAGCACAGGCTAATGAACTACGGTATCATCAACGATCCAAGCATGTACTTTGACGGTTTCATCTGATTCGCGAGATCATACATCGTGGCGATGTAAAGATCGAGAAGATTGCATCAGATGACAACATTGTAAATCCGCTGACGAAGGCTATTTCTCAGCAAAAATTTGAGCGACATGTACATAGTTCAGGTGTTAGATACTTGAGTGATTGGCTATGGGCCAAGTGGAAGATTATTGTACAATTATGACCCATAACATCACTATTTGTAATAAACATTGTATTTTTATACAAATAAACTATGTGATAAAAAGGAAATTGTTATTTTATCATTATTGTAATTGGATTACTTGGATATATATAATGATAAAAGTCCATATGGTTAAATTGGATTAATAAGATATGAGACAGTATTAATCCATGAATGATTTAATCATTAAATATCCCTAGTCGTAGTATTATCGAGACTGGACATCGATAATGCAGAATAGACTACTATTGCACTTGTGCGCGTTATGGAAGCTTAACGGCATAGTTCTCATATGTTTAAGTATTGGATACTTATGCAAGTGTGATAAGAGGTTCTGTTAGCGTTGGACCGGGAACAATTCGCTTTGGATAGACCCACTCGGAATCTCATTGGTTGTATGACTATGTGTCCATCGGAATCCGAATCAGGGTAGGTGTATGTGATCTTTAACCTGAGACTTACGTCGCTAGTACTTGCGACAATCAGTTTGCTTTGGTATTGGTCGTCTGGAGCTTTAACAGGTTCTGTGTACGCCTCTACTGGGTTTACTGAGAATCATAGTGTATTGGATGTGATGTCAAGATGGGAGTATCACTTCAATCATATGGAGATGATGGTCACGCAAGATACGATAATAGTAATCTTAAATGTTGCAGCTATCGGGATAATATGACTAGGTCATGATTATCCGATTACAGAGACTAATTACTTATGATCTGATATATGCTTCGTATGGGACAGACACAGAGCCAGCCCTAGGCCTAACATGTGACATCCGATACTGGATCGTATTACGCAATACATTGTATACTACACCTGATACAGATTATATTTTTCGTTGAATATTTCTGGAGAATTGGGTAGGCACGGTGCTTTGCTAGAAGCCAACAATGTCTTGTAAATCGGTGAGAACATGGTACGGGGTACACACGTGTTCGGATAGTCCGTTGACCTATTTACTGCCAACATATCCAAGGATCTCTTGGGTCGCTTCCCAAAGACTCACCAATGACATTTGACTAGAACATAAATAATCTAGGATTAATTATGAGAGAGAAAATTAATCTGGGATTAATTGCGGCAAGAATTTATCTAGGATTAAATTCGTCTAGAAGAGAGAATGCGATTAATTTGGAATTAATCGATTAAATAAATTTTATATTTAAATTAGATTTTTCTATTTAATTTATTTATTTAGGCTAAAATAATATATCGAATATATTAATTGAAATGGGATTTCAATATGGAATTAAAATTGGATTTTAATTCGAGCAAACGAATTAATTTGGAATTAATTCGTAAGTGACTATCATAATAATTTTGCGAGGCATTATTATTTAATTAAATTGGATTTAATTATTAAGCGACGGAAAATTCGTTTAGTCGGATTAAACGAACCCGGGCCCAAAGTGTGTTGTGTAAGCCAACTCAAATTTGGAATTTGAAAGTGGTGGGACCCACTTTACTTACAACACTTGTCAATATTTGTGATGTGTGTAGTTGGCTAATTAAATGTTGGACTTTAAAGCACACAACAACCAACTTTTGAAGTTACTATTCACTCTCCTCTTTCCTCTCCATTTGGCCGAACTTCTCCCTTATTGTTCTTGAATTTTTCTTGCAAAAATTCATCAAGCTAGCACTTAAGGAGTTCAAACAAGGTGATAGGGAAACTCACCCAAGAGTTTAGAACTCAACAAAAGGCTTGGAGCTTCTACATCCATTGGAGAGTTTGAATTTTCTCATCCGTTCAATGTAAGTTTTTCCGCAACTCTACTTGAATTATTCACACATAAATCTTGTTTAGAGACCTTAGGCATGTGGAGGACACTAACACCATCAGTATCCATCCTCTCGAGCTCGTCCTCTGGGTAAACTTGCAAAACAAAAACACGGGGAGTGGGGGGTTAGATGGTTTGAACGACCTAGTGAGTAGACAGTTAAAAACGAAAACTAAAGTACTTTATGAAAAAACTATCTTTTTGAATTCGAAACCATCTCGAGAAAACTGATATTTAAATCCCTTTTGTATCTGAAAACCAATATTTTTTTATGAAACTTTTCTATAAAACTCTTTCATAAAAACATTTTGCTGAAAGTCTATCATAAAACTTCTCTTTCAAAACTCTTTTGTAAAACTAATGTGTCTCTAAATCATATACCTGAAAAATCTGTGGAAAAACCTGACGCATGGGGGCGTTACGTATCGCCGTCCCCCAATACATTCCACCATCATGCCTCTGAATCTAGGGTCTATGGCTGTTACGTCTCGCCGTCCCCCTAGCCCTGAAATCTAGGATCTATGGGTGTTACGTATCATTGTCCCCCTAGTCATGCTCTACATGTGCACATGTTCTGAATTTGTCAATTTCGTAAGTCACATCTGAGGTGGGTTTTTCCCCATGCCTCCAAAAATCAATAAAATCATTCTTTTATTGTGAAAACTTTCCAAAATATTTTCATTTATAATGTAACTAAAATAAACTTGGCTAATGCCCTATGCGTTTAAAAGTAAGTCTCGTTACAACAACAAATAAATAAATATCAATTTGAAAAGAAAGGTCCACTCAATGATTCGGAACTTGCTGGTGACGCCTTGCGACGGTGGAGGAACCACATCTCCTGGTGATAATCTAGAATTAGCAAAATTCATTAGTACCAAGGTTGCGAATTATATCTTTACATGGAAAAATTTATTCACTATTCATGATAACTCATCCTCGCTATGTTACTAACATTTTAGGGTGGTCTAATATTTTTATTATACTCGTTCGAGGATCTCATAAGCTACTTCGCAAAACTCCATATTCTGCCCTCTTTCCAGAATCTTTCAGTGCACTAACACTGACTTTGAAAATTCGGTGTGTTTAATTGGGGTTGAATTTGGGGCTAAGATCTTAATAGAATACTCATTATGTCTATTTTATGGCAGATTTTATGGATCGTGATTGCGATTCCTAGATTCAAGTTATGGACTGAAGCTCAGAGGTTGTGCAACTGGAAAAACTGGGCACAGGGACAGTAGACAGCCCGACTTCAAAAATTTCATCCGGTCTTATCTTAAGTCCAAAAATTATAAATTTTGGATATATTACTAGCTTATGTGTCTAGTGTACCCAGAAATTTACTCTTCATCAATCAGACATCACAAACTTGACTTACAAACAAATATTTACAGCCTGTCGGGAAAGTATCTTAACCCAATACCGTTACTTTACTTTCTTATTTCACCCTTTCAGTTAATTCTTCCAATCCAATGGCCCTCAATAGAATTTTTATTATTATAAGCACTCTTCATAACCTATAAAACATGCTTAATTTCCTAATTTGATGTGCAATTTTAGATTTTCAACTTAAACCAAAATAAACTCATATCAAACATCATTCCAAGCATACTTCATCATTAATTTTCATCAAAGCAACAAAAATACCCCCCCTTAAGATCATAACACTTTCGGCCATCCCCTACCCTTGGGGAAATATTGGGCATTTATAAAAAAATCTTAATCCATTCTCATACTATCATGAATTCTTAAATATGTATGCTAGCAACACTATTGAAGATAAAATGCAAAAATAAATTTTTTGGGTTCTTCTTGTTTGAATTTAGGGGAAGAAGATTCATACCATAAATACAAGATTAGAGGAATGAAGAAGAAAAAGAAGATTACTTGTATGAAGAGAACTTCAAATCATCAATTTTCCTTCACCATTTGACATGAGAAAAGAAGAAATTTTTTATTATTTTTGGGATCAATTTCGTGACTTCAAGAAGAGAAAGAAGATGATGAATAGTGTTTGCTATATATAATACATAGGCTATTTTTTTTTTTTGGGCATGAGTGGCTAGGATGGTGCCACATCACCCAATTCTAACTCACTCCCGAATTTTACTGTAGTAGCCATGGAAATCATGTTTTTTACCTACTTCTAATTCGATTTTATAAAAATATCTATGCGGAAGTTGTAGGTTTTGGTTTTACCTTTCCGACAATATAAAGTTCATAAACATCAAAGACCATATGAAGAAGTTATGGCTCAAATACCAAGGGTTGTTCGGAGTGGTACTTATGATAAATTTCGTATCGGAACTACAAAAGATATACCGAATGTCCGCAAAGAAATTTCACAAGTACATATACGCCTGAACATAATTTATATTATATGTTACGTCATCTATAACATAATAGTCATCGAAATTACCGAATTGTTACAACCGAAGCTCGTCCTCTGCATTCCCGAGTGGGATGCCTATAATACTAAAACTAAATACATTTAGTTTTGAGAAATACCTAAGAAAATGTATGCTAAACATAATGTAAATGAATTGGAATGTGTATATTTATATGTATTATATATATATATATATATGCTTACACAATCGGAAAATCTTATGTGGATTTTATTTCGTGTGAAATAGAATCCTTAACATTTGCATTATGACTTAAAACCTGAAATATAAATGAAAGTGTTGCACAATGAATTAAAAACTTGTTTCGAAACTACAACTATAATCCTGAAGATCTTAAAGCATGATCGGTAAAATTTGATTGGAAACTTGAAAATATAATCTGAAGTGAGAAAACATAAACATATATATGAAAACTGAACATGTAACGACAAAAACTATTTTTTGTAAAAATTAGAACACGAGTCGGAAACTACATATACAGCGATAGGGATTGAGACGTCTCCCCCGCATAGCCATACATACAACAATTAGGCCATCGCCCCCGCATACGCTCGCACATGTTCTAAAACATGAAAAACTCACACCAGTATCGAAACCTAAGGGCGTGCAACCTACTTAGTAGGATTTGGCACCGCGCAAATAGGGGAATATACACATGAACATGAAAAACCTATTGGGGTGATAAGTGGCCCAGGAGGCAAGCGATCTGGGGCTCGCTGAATAT